>JASKGM010067742.1:0-16615 GCA_034509205.1 Ceratonia siliqua
CCCCATATTAATTGTTTGCTTTTTCTTTACAGTCTTTAAGATACGATTTGTAGAATAATAATCTTATTGATTAATTTCAATTTATTCATATTTGAAAGAGCGGTGAGGTCCTTTTATTTTCCTTTGTTTTGTTTGTTTTCAAGTGGTCATTTTTTTCCGGGGGTGGATCTACATTGTGGGATATGGGAGGAACTAGTCACCAGTAACTGAAAAAAGTTTCAATGAGTAGATATATTATAGGGTGATTCTATTCTATGGATACTAGACCTCTTGAAAGGTTGAGTTTTTGGCTGCTAGATGCATCTCGAAATTCTCACCTTGATAGTTAATTAGTTGAAGTATAAATTAAAACAATGCAGTGAGAATCTTGAAGTGCAATTAGTAGTGTACAACTCAACCTCTTTAAAGTTAAACCTCTCTATAACCCTATCCCCATAATATAAACAAAATTGCCTCCACTAATGCCGTTTGAGGGGATGGTATGTGAGCTACTATACGTGAATAGGTGAGTCAAGTAGAAGAAAAGTATATAACTAGCCACAAAAGTCAACACAAAAAACTAGACTTCCAAGTTTAATAGCCCTAATACTTATTCTTGTAATTTATTATCTCAGTACACTTTACTTTTTCAAATCCTACAGCATCAATCCCCTTTTTTGTTTAGAATTTTTTCCAGTGTTTAAATTCTTAGGAGAGTTGATGACTTTTCATGTGTTCTTACTTTGATGTAAAATCATTTTTTTAGTAATATACAAATATTTTTCATTTATATAATGAAGTTTTTATTAAAGTATTTAAATATTTATTTTTTTATGTATTTATTGCACTAACTAACTAAGATTTCTGGATCTTTTTGTTAATGTCCATTTTCTTGTTTATCTCAATTTTATGTTTAATTTTCTTAGCTTAGAAAAACATGTAACCGTAGAAGAAAGAAATCAAGAAGGCAGCATGGCGTATCTTTTTGCCACCCTAAAAAAAGTATTGGATTCTTTTGGGGCTCGGCAAGTGTCAGACTTGGTGGAACTCCTAAAGCAGGAACTAGTATGCCTGATCTCATATGAGTCCAAAGTTAATGAAATAAACCAACGTGTTGAGTATCTCCAAGAGAAAAGAGAGAGGGTGCAACATAAAGTTGATGATGCAAGACGAAATGGGAAAGAAATTGAAGCCAATGTTATAAAATGGTTACAATGGGTGGATAGCATAATTGATAAACATGACAAGTTCCTGAATGATGAAGACCATGCATATGCAGGGTGTTCCAATGGCTTTTTACCCAAACCGGGGATCAGGTATCGTCTAGGCAGAACAGCAAATAACATGGCAAGGCAAGTTGATGGACTTTGCAAAACTTCAAACTTTGATGGAATTTCTTATGGGCTGGGGCCAATATCGATAGATGCT
Organism: Ceratonia siliqua; assembly: GCA_034509205.1. NCBI lineage: Eukaryota > Viridiplantae > Streptophyta > Magnoliopsida > Fabales > Fabaceae > Ceratonia > Ceratonia siliqua. The sequence goes on from JASKGM010067742.1 coordinate 1,408, forward strand.
GTTTTGTCTGACATTGATTTTGAAAGCTTTAAATCGAGAAATGCAGTTATGGAACAAACTATGGAAGCACTGAAAGATTCTTCCATTAGAATGATTGGGGTCTATGGACCAGGTGGTGTCGGCAAGACCACTTTAGCGAAAAAAGTGGCTAGCAAAGCTCGGAAAGAAAAGATGTTCAATGTGGTTGTCATGGCAAATGTGACAAGAAATCCAGACACAAAGAAAATTCAAGGCCAATTAGCTGACATGTTGGGGTTAAAATTGGAAGAGGAAAGTGAGATTGGAAGGGCTGGTCGTTTACGAGAGAGATTAAAGAAGGAAAAGGAGAACACCCTTGTGATCTTAGATGATCTTTGGGCTGGATTGGACTTGAATAAGTTGGGGATTCCATCTGATGATGATGACCTCAGACAAAGTACTATCAAAGACGATGCCATGCCTAATTTTGATTACAACATGATGAAAGAAGAAAAATCATCAGGTGATTACAGAATGTGCAAAATTTTGCTGACTTCTAGAAGGAAAGAAGTGTTGTCTAAAATGGATGTGAAAGAAAACAAAATTTTCTCAATAGAAGTCTTGAAGGAAAAGGAAGCAGAGATGTTGTTTAAGAAGGTGGCTAAAGTAACTCATAAAAATTCCGAATTTGAACCATTAGCTGCTAAAATTGCCAAGAAGTGTGCTGGGTTACCCATGGCAGTTGTTACAGTTGGAACAGCACTGAGAAACAAGAACTACTCTGAGTGGAATGATGCACTTGGACAACTTGAAAGGCAAGAATTTACTGGGGTGGGGGAATCTATGGAGTTCTCTACAAAGTTGAGTTTTGATAATCTAGAAAATGAGGAGCTCAAGTCTACTTTCTTACTTTGTGCTCAAATGGGTCATCATCCACTAATTATGGACTTGATGAAGTACTGTATTGGTTTGGGCATATTTGAAGGGTTCCTTACAATCAGAGAAGCGCGTGACAGAATACATACTTTGATTGGAAAACTTAAAGACTCAAGTTTGTTGTTGGACAGTTATTCTAGTGATCATTTCAATATGCATGATATGATCCGTGATGTCACCCTGTCAATAGCATCTAAGGAGCGTCAAGTATTTACTAGGAGAAATGGAAAACTAGAAGAATGGCCTCATAACAATGAATGGAAGAGGTATAGTGCTATATCTTTACACTACTGTGATATCATTGATAAGCTGCCTGAGTCCATTAATTGTCCTAGACTCAAAATTTTCCATTTTAACAGTACTGATCCTTCTTTGAGATTACCTAGCAAATTTTTTGACAGAATGAGAGAACTTAGAGTATTGATATTAACTGGTGTTGATCTATCATCTTTACCTGCTTCAATTGGAGGCTTAGCAAATCTCCGAATGCTTTGTTTGGAGCAATGCGTGCTAGGCGACATATCAATCATAGGAGAGCTAAAGAAATTAAGAATTCTCAGCCTTTCAGGATCTAAAATTGAAAAACTTCCGACTGAGTTAAGGCAGTTAGGTAAGCTACAATTGTTTGACATCAGTAATTGCTCCAAACTCAGGGAGATTCCTGCTAAGGTGATATCAAGCTTGAATTGTTTGGAAGAGCTGTATATGAGAAATAGCATGAAGTGGGAGGTTAACAGGAATCAAAATGAAAATGCTATTCTTGCTGAGTTGAGGCATCTACATCAATTGAAGACTCTAGATGTATGCATACCAAATGCTGCACTTTTGCCAAAGAACTTGTTCCTTGACAGGATGGATAGTTACAAGATTGTGGTTGGAGATTTCAAGATGCTTTCAATGGGAGATTTCAAGATGCCTGATAAGTATGAAGCATCAAGAGCTTTGGCAGTACAGATAAAAGAAGGAACCAATATTCACTCTCAAAAGGGGATTAAAATGTTGTTTAGAAGAGTAGAAAAATTGTTGTTGGGAGAACTAAATGGTGTTCAAAATATCTTTTATGAGTTGAATTTGGCAGGATTTCCATTTCTAAAACATTTGTCCATCGTAAATAACTCAGACATTGAGTGCATCATCAAATCAATGGAGTTGTCAGATCCTCAAGATGCTTTCCCCCTTCTGGAGTCATTGTGTCTCTACAAACTAGAGAACATGAAGGGAATATGCTACAGTAAGCTTAGAGGCAAATCCTTCTGCAAATTAAAAATGATCAAGATCGAAATTTGTGCTGGATTAAAGAACATCTTCTCCCTTTCGATGGTTATTCTCCTTACTGAGCTTGAAACAATTGAAGTTTCTGGATGCAATTCTATGGAGAAGATTGTAGTTAAGGAAGAACAAGATAAAGATGTGAAAGATGACAAGATTGAGTTTCCTAAATTACTCACTTTGACATTGCAAACTTTGCCGGCATTCACTGGTGTCTATACCAATGAGCAGGATGTCAGTACTTCCATTTGTCTCTTCAGTGAAAAGGTATATATCTTCAAATATTTCACAGATATATCTTTCATTTTTCAAAGTCTTTGATATTTTATATTACATTTTGTTTAATTAAGGAATATACCATGCTTGGTAAGTTTTTCAACATTGTAAAGGGTTACATTTGTCAGTTGCATTTGTGACATTGCTCCACATCTTGCTTTTCCCTGGGGTAAATTAATTTCTGAAAATCATAATCAATGGGTAAATTAATTTCTGAAAATCTTAATCAATTGATCCTAAAGCAGTAATTCTGGACTTGCCTGCAGGTTGCAATTCGTAACTTAGAGACATTGGAGTTGTCCTCAATCAACATCCACGAGATATGGAGTGGCCGGTCTTCACCGAGCATTTGCTTTCAAAGTTTAATAAAACTGAATTTGAAGGATTGTAATGGCTTGAAATATTTATTCTCGTTTTCCATGGCTAAGAGTTTGGTGAATCTCAAAAGCATATTTGTAAGTGGATGTGAGATGATTGAGGAAGTATTTAAATCAGAAGGAATTAGTATGCATGAATTGAAGGTATGTAGGTGCATAAGATTGGATTTGATATCATCTCTTATATTTACTCTTCTTTCACTGAATTCATTTCCTATTGCTTACTTTGCATCACAGAAAGCTCGTGTGTTTCCTAAGTTGGAGGAAATCCAACTTACTCACATGGAGAGGTTAACAAGGATATGGCACGTTCAAGTCAGCCTAGATTCCTTTCCCAATCTGAATTCTGTGGTTATTGAGAAGTGCCAAAAACTTGTCACAGTTTTTCCTAGTCACATGGCGGGAAAGTTTCGTAGACTAGATAGCTTGAAGATTGTTAATTGTAATTCATTGGAAAAGATATTTGACCTCAAAAATGCCCCACAAACAGATAATGGGAATGAAATTCGCCTGCAGGTTTTACATTTAGAATCACTTCCAAATCTGAAGCATGTATGGAACATAGACCCTGAAGGAATTCTGAACTTCAAAAGTCTGCAAAGAATAGAGGTTTATAGTTGTCACAACTTAGAATATTTATTTCCAGTTTCTGTAGCCAAAGTTCTCAAAGAACTGGATTGCCTTAGGGTAATTAATTGTTCTAGAATGAAAGAAATTGCAGGGGAAGCAAGATCAAATGCAAGCAGCATTATGTTTGAGTTTCCTGAAGTAACCTCTGTGGCACTTGCAGTGCTTCCTGAACTCAAGAGTTTTTATATGGGGAGACATAGTTTGATGTGGCCAAAATTGAAGCAGCTGGTAGTGGACAAATGTGATAAGCTAGAAGTTTTTAAAACAGAAACTTCAAATCCAGAAGAACGGCCAATCTTTTTACCTGAAGAGGTAAAAGAATACTTAATAGCTTCCATACTTTATATATAAAAAGTTATTTGATTTAATTCATTTATGTCTGCTTGTCAGATATTCTCCAAGCTGGAAACGATGGCACTTAGCTTCAAGGAAGCGGAGAAGCTAAAGGACCACATTAGAAACTATCAAATGCACAATTTGAAAGAGCTTCGCTTGTATTCATGGCATAGTGTTGACATTCTCTACTGGTTTCTCCACAGAATTCCTAATCTGGAGAAGCTAGCGTTGTTTACATGTTTCTTCAAAGAACTATTGCCCAATGAAAGGCTCGCAGCACTAGAAATTGGGACTGTAGTACAGCTTAAATATTTGAGATTAGTCAATTTGCTTGTGCTTGAGAATATAGGATTTGAAAGAGACCTAGTTCTGCAAAGATTAGAGCACTTGAACTTGTATATATGTCCCCGTCTGATCAACTTAGCTCCTTCCTCAGTAACTTTCACTCACTTGACATCTCTCAAAGTAAGTAAGTGTGGTGCATTAACAAAGTTGATGGAATTTTCAACAGCGAAAAGCTTGGTTCAGCTCACGTCCATGAAAGTAATTGAATGTAAGGTGCTGGAGGAAATTGTAGCAAAACAGAAAAATGAAGACAAAACAGAAGATGAGATTGTTTTCAGCAAATTGATAACTTTAGAACTTGTGTCTCTACCAAATTTCACTAGTTTCTGCAGCTCTAAGATCCAAGGCTTTAAGTTCCCATCACTGGAAAAATTGATAGTGAGAGATTGTCCTCTAATGAAAATATTCTCTGAGAAAGTGACAACTGCATTAAATTTACAAGTACATGTCGGGGAAGAAAAGGAAGGGAGATGGTATTGGGACGGTGATTTGAATTCTACGATACAAAAAATTTTCACAGATATGGTACGTATTAAATTATTACACATTGACATTACTTTAGATCCACTCACTCAAATTTGAATATTCTAAACAATCTTCCCCTTGTATTTACAGGTTTCTTTTGAATACTCAAAGCATATGAAACTTTTTGACTATCCTCAGCTAGAACATATATGGCATGGCAAAATTCCCATCCCTGACAACTGCTTTTACAATTTGAAAACTTTGGTGGTGGAGAATTGTGAATCTTTAACATATGTAGTTCCATCTAATTTACTTTCTTACTTGAAGAACTTGGAAGATCTGCAAGTAGGGAATTGCAGTTCAGTGGATGTAATATTTGACACAAAGATGACAAATACTGAGAGAAAAGCCTTCTGCTTGAAAAAACTGAGTTTACATAAGCTGCCAAATTTGACGCATGTTTGGAATGAAAATTCTCACGGGATTCTCAACTTCCAAAATCTGCAGGAAGTTCATGTCAAAAATTGCAAAAAACTGAAAATTGTGTTTCCAGTATCTGTGGCTAAAAATCTTGAGAAACTTAAATTACTTGATATACGAGCATGTAAAGTGTTGGAAGAAATTGTTGGAAAGGAAGAACCAGCTGCAGATGGAGTAACTGAGGAGTTTGTATTCCCTTGTTTGACCTCATTGTATCTGCATCAATCACCAGAGCTGAAGTGCTTTTACCCTGGAAGGTACAATCTGGAATTCCCCATGTTGGAAGAGTTACTTGTATGTCATTGTGGTAAGTTGAAGATGTTCACATTAGAATCCAAGAGCTACCAAGAGGAACATCCAGGGGGTCAAGTTGGTATTTCAATTGAGTCAAAACCACTTTTCTCAGTTCAAAAGGTACCATACGTTCTCTTTTACAACTTTCCATGAAAGTTAGATTGCAGTATAGATCACTGATTTCCTATATATCTTGATTTGGTGCTTTCCTGTTTTCTTTAGACATTAACACGCTCTTACTTTTCTGATAAATATATTGATGTCACTGCATGATATATGAGTGAAAAGGTACCATTTCACGAAGCATGCACTGTAGATATCATTGATCATCGTCTTTAATAAAACCAGTTTATCAAATTTGCATAGTTTTTCCTTCTATTATGTAATTGACAATAGTTCAATAGTAAATTTCTATTGATATTTATATGCAGAGTAATGTAAGACAATTTTTATTTTAAGTTAGTTTTTGGTTCATAGCCAGGTTGTCAAGATCAAGATCTTACTTCAGATTGATTAACGGACTAAAAAGATCGAATTGTAAGATCGGATCGAGAATAGGAAGACCTTGCCTCTAATAAAAAATAACAATTAGGAATATACATATACTTATATAAAAGTTAGAAATAAGTACAATACCATAAAAATTATGTGTAACATAAACAAAATACATTATAAATAAATAAGAACCAAAGCATAACAATAGAGAGGGCACTTTGCAACAATAACAAGAAGAAACAGCTCCACAAGGTTTAAAAACATTCTAGTAGTGAAGACAAAGACAGAAAAAGCAAAATCCCACTTCACCCTTACTTGTTGCCTGTATGTCCTTTATTGCACCTATGATTCTCTTTCTTTAAAGGCAAAGAAATTTGGCAGCCTTCAAGAAATGAAGTTGAAGGTCAAACTATTTAGGGATGGGGAGGCTGTAAATGTGTACTGTCACTAGGGGTTCAAGCTGGTTTTATGATTTTTGTTCCATCTCACTTGACTCCAAGAGGCAAGAGGTTATAAACCTAGAAACAAATAAAAAAGCCCCAAATTCAAAATTCCTTAAGATCGGTAAGATCATAAGATCTTAATATCTTAAGATTTAAATTGAGATCCTATTGAGATTCAAGAAGATTTAGATTTTACATAGGATTGGGATCGTTGGAATTATATGGGAATATAAGATCATAAGATCTTAAGATTTAAATGGACATATTAACAACCTTGTCAGCTAGGGTTCAAACTCGCAACCCTTAATCTTGGAAATGACTCCAATACTACTAAGCCAAAGCTCCTTGGTGTTTTTATTTTAGATAAACTTGACTACTGTGTTTATGTTTCTCTTATCATTCTAGGGTGGAACTACCTGCTAGTTAAAAAAAAAAATTACAATTTGGCCCTCAGGATCGAATTCAATTTGGTAATTTGGTTTGAGCTCAAAATTTGAGGAAGAAAACGGCCTAAGCTTGGCCCGACTTGAATTTTTTTACTTATAAAAATTTAATTCACCTTGCAATGTAAAAAAGGTATATTCTCATAATTTTATAGATATTTTGGTTTTCAAAAGTGAATATTATTTTTTTAAAGAAATTTTCTAAAAAATATTTTTTGAAAAATATAAATATAATATGAAATAATACCTTTTAATTGGGTTGGACCGGGCTCGGGTTCTTCCTTATTTTGTTTTTCTCAATAAAACCTGGCCCGAATTTTGTAAAATCTAACCTGTGATCAAGTCTAGGTAGGAAACAAGAAAAGATGGGGCAGAAAGTAATGTGGTCCATAACTTTTTCTGGGGTTCATTTGGATCGAACTGATATTTGAACTTGAAACCCATAATTAGTATTATGCTTTGATGAGTTTTTCTAATCACTAAAATGCCATATTAAAAACAGATGTTCTCATAACACAAGTTTTGAAAACATGTTATAGTTCTCATTTTTTTTTCGGCTTTTGAAAATGTTTTTCAGAAAACAATTTTTAAAACATGCCTATCAAAAATATCATTCCTAAATATGTTTTATTATTATTTTTAAAACAAAAAACTGTTCAAAAAATTAAAACCAAACAAGCCCTGATTTTCCAATCTTCCATATATGTTCTTATTGACATTTCAATGTGGAATGTAATAAAAAATCGCAGAAAAATAAATTTTATATTAGGTACTTCATCCTTTCACACTCATTTTAAAACCTGAATGGCCTACATTGTTCATTTCTCATATGAAGATATCTCCATTCATTTTGTTAATATTCTTTGAACCAAGTTTTTTGAGAGTACTTGACTTTTATTTTTGAAGTTATTTTATTCTAGTTGTTTACATTTGTGCATGCTGTGTCATGAACATTGTATAAGTTGAGTACCATGATAAGTGTATCTTTGCATTCAGAAGAAAATTATGAAAAAATAATTTTTATCATGATTTTACTTGTAAGAAGTTGCCTCTCGCAATGCCCCTTATTTTCTTTTATTATCCCTTTATTGTAGAAAATAGATGTCTCTAATTGTCTCCTTTTTCCTTCATATTGATTTTAATTACTAGGTTGCTCCTAAGCTAAAAAAAGTGTCCCTTGACGAGGATGAGACCATGATGTTATGTGAAGGAAATTTTCAGGAAAACCTCCACAAATTAGAATTACTTCGGTTGCAGTGCTTTCACAGTGTCAATGAGGCAGATACTTTGCCATATGGATTCCTACAAAAGGTACCCAATATAAAAGCTCTTGAGATAGCTTGCAGTGGCTTCAAGGAAATATTCTCCTCTCAAAGACTTGAAGATGACTATAATAGGATACTTGCACAATTGAAAGACTTGAACTTGACTTTTTTGCCGAGGCTCACTTCCATAGGGTTAGAGCACTCCTCGCTGGACCCACTTCTTCCTAACTTGGAAGGCTTGGCTGTGCACTGGTGTCCTTGTTTGACAAAATTGGTACAATCTGCAGTATCTTTCCACAATCTAAAAAGGTTATCTGTATCGCATTGTCATGGATTGGTATCTTTATTCACATTCTCAACTGCCAGAAGTTTAGGTCAAATTGAGATTATGACCATAGACGAATGTGAATCAATAAAAGAAATTGTGGCCAAGGAGGGAGATGAATCAATTACTTCAGATGAGATCATCTTTGAGAAGCTCAAAGTGTTACATCTGCTTTCTTTATCGAACCTTGCAAGCTTTTATGGGGGCTATACCCCTTTAAATTTCCCATCTCTTAATGTAGTGCACATAGAACAATGCCCCAGGATGAAATCTTTCTCTCAAGGGGTCATAGCTGCGCCATTGTTGGAAGCAATTCAAGTATCAGTATCATTCAAGACAGATGGTTTACGTTGTATGGAGGATGATCTTAACAGTGCAGTAGACAAGTTGTTTAAGGAAAAGGTAAGAATTCATTTATTCATAAAATATCAATATCCAAAAATAAAACTATCAGAAAAGATATGTTTTTCCATAGTAGTGCTAAATTTCAAAACAATCAGATCATAGTGTGTCTATATTTTTATTCATTAATTACATTTTGCACTTTTCAATATAGATTATGCTCTTAAAGAATGGGATTTTGTGTTGTAGCCTTGGAATACTTCTGATACTAGATTTATACACTTTTTACAGGTTTCCTTTGAATATTTTGAGCAATTGAAGCTTTCCAGTTATCCTGAGCTTGAACAAATATGGCTTGGGAAAATTCCTATGCCAGACAAATGCTTTCGCAAGTTGAAAACTTTGGTGGTGGAGAATTGTGAATTTCTCTCAGATGTAATTCCATCTATTTTACTTCCTTACTTGAAGAACTTGGAAGAATTGCAAGTACGAAATTGCAATTCAGTGGAGGTAATATTTGATATAAATGACAAGAAGATGGCAAAAGCTGAGGATAAATGCCTTTTGAAAAGATTGACTTTAGATCAGCTGCCCAATATGAAGCATGTATGGAATAAGAATCCTCAACGTATTGTGAGCTTTGAAAATCTTCAGGAAGTGCAGGTCAATGAATGTGAACGTCTACAAGCTTTGTTTCCTGCAGCATCCGTTGCAAAAAATCTTTTAAAACTTGTAACTCTTGAAATACAAAATTGTGGGGCGTTGGTTGAAATTGTTGGAAATGTGGAAGCATCTTCAGAAGGAGCAATTGAAGAGTTTGCATTCCACCATTTAACCTATTTGACTCTAAACATGTTGCCAGCGCTCGAGTGCTTTTACCCTGGAAGAATGAAACTAGAATGTCCAATGTTAAAATTTCTAGATGTTTATCATTGTGGTAAGTTGCAGATATTCACATCAGAAAGCTACAAAGGAGCTCTTGCTGTGGATCAGGCTGGTCTTTCACTCGAGGCGCAATCCCTTTTCTCTCTTCAAAAAGTAGCATTGCTTTTACAGTTTTACATGAGTTATTAATGCCTTGTTTTTCTCTTTTGTTGTTGACACATCTAATTTTCAACCTACTCTTTTTGCTTCCAAGGTTATTCCCTGCCTAGAGGAACTATCGCTCAATAAAGAAGAGGCAAAGATGCTATGCAATGAAGACATTCCAGCAGATCTTGTTGACAAATTAAAATGCCTTCAGTTGCACTGCTTTCACAATGTCACCCAGGCAGATAAATTACCATATGAAATCCTTCACAAGTTACCAAACATAGAAACTCTTGCTGTGGCTTGTAGTGACTTTGAAGAGATATTCCCTCAGAAACTCAAAGTTGAGTTTGCACAGTTAAGAGGATTGAGACTAGAGGTTTTATCTAAGCTCAACATCATAGGTTTAGAGCACTCTTGCATGGATCCACTTCGAGAAAACCTCAAAATCTTAGAAGTGCAAGGATGTCTTTGCTTGACAAAATTAGTACAATGTGCAGTATCCTTCTCCAATCTAAAAGAATTGCTTATAAATCGGTGCCATGGATTGGTATGTTTATTCACAAGCTCAACTGCCAAAAGTTTAGTGCAACTTAAACAGCTGTCTGTCGAGAAATGTGAGTCAATAAAAGTGATAGTGGCCATAGAAAGAGACGATTGTAGTGTTGAGAAATGTGAATCAATAAAAGAGACAGTGGCCGAAGAGGGAGACGATCATACTCAAGATGATATAACATTTGGGCAGCTCAATGAGCTCTCTCTAAATTCTCTTTCAAGCCTTGCATGCTTTTATACAGGGAGCTCCACTTTGAGTTTTCCATATTTGGATGAAGTGATCATATCGCAATGCCCCAAGATGAAAAATTTCTCCCAAGGGTCCATAAGTGCACCCCTTTTGCCTTCCATTCAGACTTCCCTGGACGAGAAGGATATTCATTGGGAAGGTGATCTTAACACCACAATAGAGAAGTTGTATGAAAAAAAGGTAAAAACTGAATGTACCAATTTCATTATCTCTTCAATATTGCCATGAACAAATAAGACATAATTAGTAACTAAAAGTTGAAGATAATATCGTTATATGATTCTGTATAGCATGTCCTCACTTTCTCTATTATGCTAATATCATTAAATTTTTCTGTAAAATAATATAAAGATATAATTAGAAAGTATAAGGAAAATATCATTTTAGGTTTCAAACTAAAAATTGATCGAAGCTAATTTCATTATTTTTTTTTTTAATTTTGTAGGCAGAGAGGGACTTTTATGATGCAATAGGTGGAGGAAGAGAAGAACGATAACAACCACCTTGATACTAAATTGTTTTATAAAGAAAAAGAAAAAAATTAAAAGTATGTGTGGTTTACTGTGACTACATAAGCTATGTCCTTCTGCTTGCTTTGGGACACCTTCTTGCTGTAAAATGAATTATCGGGTGCTCCCTACGTAGTTGTTCTTAGGCTTGCTTTGGTGACTGTTTTTTGATGTTGTATGTGGATTATTGTTTATGTTCGGTGGTTTGTTCAAGCTTCCATGGACAAAAGGATCTGCATAGGTTGATCTTAACACCGTAGTGGAGAAGTTCTATGAGGAAAAGGTAAAAATCTATGCACCAATTTCATTATTTCTTTTTATATTTCCATGAACAGATAAGACATAATTAGAGACTAAAAGTTGAAGTTAATATCATTATTTGTTTTTCTATAGCATGCCATCACGTTGATAAGACATAATTAGAGACTAAAATGCCATTAACTTATTTGTAAAATAACATCAAGACATAATTAGTATATGGAAAATATCATTACAGGTTTCAAACTAAAAATTGAAGCTAATATCTTTCTTTACTTTTTTTTGTGAATTTTGTAGGCTGAAAGGGGATCTAAAGATGCAATAGGAGGAGGAAGAGAAGATTGACGACAACCACCTTATTACCACTTTGTTTATAAAACAACAAAAAACAAAAACAAAACAGAAAAAAAAACCACTTGTCGTTTGCTGTGGCTAGATAAATGATGCCCTGTCTCTGTGTTTATGGCCTATTTTTTATGTTCGGTGGTTCATTTAAGCTTCCCTGGACGAAAAGGATCTGCAAAGGTGATCTCAACACCAAAGTGAAGGTAAAAATTTATGTCCCATTTCGTTATCTTTCATTTTTCATGAACAATTCATTTTTACGAAACTGAAGAAAATTCACTAATGACTTGATTTGAAAATATTAGAAATTTAGGGGGTGAGTCCACCGACTCAGTAAATAGAATAACTACTTACGAAGAGATGCATGAACTCTCAGATGTAAAGTGTATTACCTTCAAAATTATCATATTAAAACACCGTTTCGATGCATAAGAAATAATTACAATATAATAGTATACAGGTAATGCATCTTATATATAGAAAACAAAATGATTTGCATGTCCAACAATAAGATAATAATATTTTATAACATTATCACAAATGAATATTTAAGTTCAGAAATACTATACTGAAGTTCACAAAATACTAGGATCCATAACGATTCAAGTGAAGAACCCAAACTGAGGAACCGGTATTCCCACTCCAGAAGATCAACTCAACTAGAGGGGCGACTCGATCCTCACATTCGGAAATTACACTTACTGAAGGGAATATTCAATTAGCCACTTTCTTCTGGAGCTTTACTCATCGAGAGAAATTATTCCATTCAAACTTCATTTTCTATCAAAAATTGCACTCACTGACAAAAGTATCATTTACTAAGAACTACCCTCAACTAATAAAAGTTGTGACCTAAGTATACCTAGTGGTTCTACCACGACTCTACTATGGACCCCAAGAAACTTTATATCCGAACATTTAAATCCCTTCACAACTTGATTCCTTGAATTGAAATACTCATTAGCGAGTAAGATCACAAGAAGGCTATCTGGCATAAAAATAAAATAATCATGAGGCATAAATGCCTATTCAAGCATAATTAATATTTCAACTTAAAATGCCCAGATCACTTTTCAATAATATAGATACACCACATAGAAATCTTTACATAAATTAATTTTTATTTTTTTCAAACATCCAAAGGTAAGTAAGTATCCACTTACAGTTAAATTAAGAGTTTAATACTCAATCCCAAACCAACTTCCTTCTGTTACTGAGTTGGGTCTAAAGAAGTTGGTTCCAATGTTCCTATTCAGTAATTAAACAAAGATGTTTTAGCCACCATAGACTTCAGTCAAGCCTTTGACTTAAAAATATTAATTCCTTATTTCATTTCTCATTTTCTTTTTAACTTAAGTTTTCGCATGATGGAGGAGTTGCTGACAAATTTTTATGAATAACATAATCAATTTGTTGAATTTAGCCATCTTAGAGAAGAAGATATACTCAAAATGGGACCTTAGAAATGGAAAAATTACACTACTTAGGATAAACTAATTTCCTTATAAAATTTTAATGTTAATAGATCTATCACTCATCCCAACTCGATGCAGCAACCCAAAAAGTAAATATATCTCCTGAAAAAAACTAAGGTTTTTAACAGTTAAAATAAAACACTTGTCATAACTACTCTTTATTCCTAATTCCAATTTCCAAACCAAGGTTAGGATAAGATGATTCCCTATAATTTGTTTCCAAGCTATAATATACCACAAGTATCAGATTATTGTTCTTCCTTTTTCTCCCCCAATTTCACCACTGACTTCAAGTCAAAGCATAAACAACCAATTCCATTAAGCCACTAAATATCCCCAATAAACTAAGAACTTCAATGCTACAAGGTAGTAATCAAACCAACTCAAATTAAGCCATGACTATCACAAACCTGACTTAGCTGGAAATTTATGCATAAAACCACAAAACCCAGCTTTTTGCCACCCCAAAACTGCGTCTAACAGCATATTTCTAGCCACCCAACGCTCCTCTACTCAGCTGGAAGTAAGATAGCTACGGTGGCGCGATTTTCTGGCAAGCGACGACGGACCAGTGACGGGGAACGACGGTGGCTAGGCCAGAAGGAAATAGCGGCACGTTGGAGTATGTTTTTACACAACAGAATGGCAAGAAGGGCATGAGAGAGGGAGTCTGGTGCAGGGGCCGAAACAGGGTGTTGGGAGGGAGAGAATAGAAGATTTTCTAACTTAGGTTTTTAGGAAGAGGGGGATCTTTTTTTGCAATTAAAAATAGTTGGATTTTTTTTTCGCTTTTTAGTCCTCAGCTTTGAGTTAATTATATCCAGGTCCTTTTTTCTTATTTTAATAAAAAGTGCATTACAAATATTTAATCTCTATAAGTTAATTTTAAAATATTATTATAATACAACCAAAAAAAACATTCTAATATAACGTGCCCTGTTCTTCTTTTTATATTTTAACATAAAAATGATTAACTAAAAGTGAGATACAAAATAAATACGTGTGCAAATTAAAAAATCACTTTAACATGTAGATCCAAAAGAATTTCAGAATGAGAAAGAAAAATTCAAAGTGAGAGAATGAGTGGAAGGAAAATAAATTACTTTTCTTTTAATTTAAGAATTTTACAATAGAAAATGTTTTAATAAGAAAAAAAAAGATTATTCCTAAAACTAAAATCAGTGAACAGAGAACTGAAAAGCTTTGAAATTGAAAAGAGATGCTTAAATGAATATTAAATGGCAAGTTTTGGCTTATTAATGGAGTGCCTAGACATCAATAATAAATTTTATTTTATTTTATTTTCTAAAGATGTTTCATCAAGAATAGAGAAAAATTATAGAGTGCACATTTGAAAGAAAAAATATGTCGTGCTATTCTCTCGTCATTAAATTTATACTATTTCTTCCTTTATATTATATACAATAATTTATTATAATATTTTTATTATTTTATATTACACCAATAACAAATAAATGTGTAAAGAATATAATAACATCATGAAAATATTATTTCTTAAAAATGTCAGAAATCCTAATTTGGTAGTCAAGTCAAATAATATTATAATTTTAATGATTTGATATGATATAGTTGATTCTCTTCTCTCTTTATGCAGAACTAATCGACGAATCAAAAATCGGGGAACCAATTCTATGATTGCCCACTTGATTCCTAAAACCCGTTCAACAAAAAATATTGGTTAAAATATCAGTAAATTAATTAAAATTGATCAAAATCGATCAAAAATTAATTCACCTTTACTTTATCTTATTATTATTTTTACTAAAATGACATATTTTTTATATCATTTTTTATGATTGTTTTAATTAAAATAATCTAATTTTGATTATTTTTAATATAAATAAATATAATACATTCATTTTTTATTATGGTGTTTTTTAATATACACCTGGAGGCATTGGTAATTTCATGTGGTTTTCTAATTTTTTTTAATTTTTTAATTTTCTTTAATTTTTCAGTCTAATTTTTTTTTTATTTTTCTTAAAATAAAATTTTAAAAATAAAACAAATAAATAATAAATAATAAAACATTCAAAGACATTGGTACTTTCTTAACAAATACATTTTATTATTTTAAAATTATTTTT
>JASKGM010067753.1:0-16615 GCA_034509205.1 Ceratonia siliqua
AATTGATGAATTAATATCGCCGTCTTCTTCTCCATTGGGTTTCTCAAATGCACTGGTTTGGCACCACACTTTTTTTTGGGTGTATAGTTTGGCACCACACCTGATCGCAACTATTTGTATAAGGGTAATTTATAGTTTATACCCTTATGGTTTGGTTATTAGTTGTCCTTTGAAGTTTTTTCTATTATAATTTAGGCGGTGTCTCAACTACCGCCACTGTTATAGGTGATAATTTAAATAAATGTCTTTATTATTCATTTTTTTATTTTGATTTTTGAATTTTATTTTTTAACATTAATTAATTATTTTTTATGTCATATTTTTTACTTATAAAAAATAAATTTAAGAAAAATTATGAATGTATAGTACAATAAGTGTAAAAAAATTTTAAAAAAAATAAAAAAATATATGACATAGAAAATAATTAATTTTAAAAAGTAAAAAAAATAATAAAAAAAAAGTGAGAGATGAAGATAAATTTTGTTATGCTACTATGTGGACAGTAACATAGCAATCGCCTATAATTTAACTATTTTTAATATTTTGACCTATTTTCACATAAATGTTGTAACAATTAAAAAACTTATGATTGAAAATCTATTTAACTTATACCTTGAACAACGTTATAGTATTTTACGGTCATTTTTAAAATTAAGCTAATATTTGAAAATTAGAATTGTAAATATAATCCCAACAATAGTTTCATATATAATAATACTGTAAAATTGCTTAAGATTTAAATAAAACAAAATTTTAATAATAAATTTGTTCATAATTTTAACATGAAAAAATTATTCATTGGTGCCAATGAGTACCAAATTCCTATATGGTGTCATGCACTGTTCATCCCTTTTTATTTTGTACTTTTTATCCTTTATAAAAAATAGTTCTTTTGTTGAATAAAAAGTGATTATTCTATTACAAAAAAGTTATCTAATTATAAAAAATAATTATTTTGTTATAATTATAATAGAATAGCCACTTTTTTTAACTAAATAACTATTTTTTTTATAATAGATGAAAAAGAAAAAAAAATGAACAATGTTTGACCCCATAGAAATATAGTGCCCATGAGACACCATATAAGAATTTAGTACCTCATTGTACACCAATAAATAATTTCTTTTTAACATTCACATAGTTATATTTGTAAAAGTTTAAATGAAAAATTTCATAAAGTAATTAAACAAGCAATAAAACAAGTTATAAGGCTTGAATAATAAGATATACATGAACTAAATATTGTATTTCGGTGGGAGTAATGCTTATTGCACCAAAAATTGCTGCCAAAACTAGTTACCAAAAGACACATGGCACCATTACTCCATCGCGGGTTTTATCACTTTGCTCTTCCCTAATAGGCATCATGATGCTATTACTTGCATGTAATTAAAATCCTTTACAAGTCTAACAAGCTATCATGCAGTTGTAAATCTTACTTTAAATAGCCTTACATTAAAAAGTTTAGGTAGGCTAAGTTAAATTAAGAACCTGTAATAATTACAAAAGCTACACAAATTTTTTATTTTGTAATTAATAATTCTCCTAAATTTAACAAAGAGACAGAAAAGTTTGATAATAGTACCCAATCATTAGAATTAACTAAAGCTTCAAAACCAAAGTGGGGTAAGGTTGCAAGGGTCGTCTTTGTTCGTTACCTTGATAAGTTGTAGAATATGTAGATTGTTAAAAATAAATGCATATAGCTAGTGCTCTTCTATTCATGAATAATCGTGACACATGTTAATTGAAAATTGAATTGGCAAATAGAACTGTCAAAATAGGCTGGACCTACCCAGCCCGTTAAAAATGATGGGTTGGATTCATGGTTGGCCAACTTGCCATCTTAATCACTACTCCACTAATTTATTCTTAACAAAATTAGAAAAAATTAATATTTATTATATAATTAATATTTTTAATAGGTTAACCCACCAACCCGTCAGCCTGCCATAGGGGTAGGATGGGTTGAGTTTTCCAATCCGTCTAATTTTGAGGGGACCGGCTAGCCTGTTTGACAACCCTGCTGGCAAATCATAATGTCACAAGTTGAAATCTATTCTGTGCAGCCAAACGCACTTGTTACTTTGAATATATTAAATTTTAACTAATAGTATTGTATGAAATTTTACGATTTTACTTTTTTGTTTAGTGTTATTATAAGATATCTTTATGGAACTAATTGAGAGAAAAAAAATAATTCATAATACAACATTTGAATATATAGCCACTACAAAAACATAGGAGATCTACAAGGGCAAGAATCCCTCGCAAATCCCTAGCTAATTGTGAGGGACTAGCTAGGGATCTACGAGGGATAATTTCCCTCGCTAAAATCAGGTTGTTGATTTGCATATTTCTTTGTATATTTTTTATGAGAAAAATTTTTCTCACAAATGTCTTGCTAAATTGTGAAAAATGGAATTTTCACACTAATTTACAAGGGATCATAATTTTCTTGCAGACCCCTCAGAAAATTAGACAAAAAAGTTATAAATCTCAATAAAATCTACAAACGATCATAATTCCTTTCCAGATCCTTTGCAAATTTTGATATAATTATCTCGCAAATTAGCTCTCACAAATATTTATATAATTCCCTCACATATTCCTTACAAAAGAAAAAAAAAGTTGAAAGTCCACTCAAATATGCAAGGGGTTATATTTTCCTCACAGATTCCTCGCAAATTTTGATATAATTCTCTTGTAAATCTTTCGGAAATTCCACACAAAAGCAAAAAAAAAAATTGTAAATCTACTCAAATCTGCAAGAGATCATATTTTTCTCAAAAATTTTAATATAATTTTCTCATAAATTCGTCGTAAAAGACTTTTTATATAGTTATCGAATGAATATTTTCCTCGCAGCTATTGATATTGAACACTAATACTCCCTCACATATAATCAATTAATAAATTATAAATATAATATCAATATAATTATTTTTTAGAATTAATTAATTTATAATTATTTATAATTGATAAGTTTAAAAAAAAATCTGATTGATAAGAAATATTAAAGTTCACATAAATATCACAATATCCAAATCTAAATAAATATATAAAAAGAAAGTGCTATACATACAAGGATGATCTAGATAGAAGTACATAATTCATATTCGTAATAAGTAGTACATGAAACGAAATTTATATCTTTCTCTGATTAAGTAGTTCAAAATAGAAGCACATGATTCATACTCATATTAATATTCAAGCAGATAATCAAAGAAGTATGAAAGATAAGGCTATATCCATAAGGTTATTTTTGAAAGCTTAAATTACTAATCTAATGTATATTAAGTGTACTTCTAGATCCGATATAATTAAATAGCTGCAATTAGACCAAAAGTGCATTACACAAAATCCCTTCATAAATATTTACCATATATACTTAACAGAAAAAGAAGGTCTTCTAGCCCAACTTAAACCTATTCTAATTAAAAAAACACCACTTCTCATAATTTTGAAACAATTTATGTGATAATTGATAATATAAAAAATAGAGATAACAAATATACATTTTCATATCAGTTCAAAAATGTATTGCATCTAGCACGTTTGCATATTCATACTCTCAAATTTCAGCCTCTTCTTTCTCCCTCCATGCATGCAAATGTCATTGGCCGTAACTTGAGATTACAAATATTAAAGAAAAAAGATAAAATCCCTAAAGATAGATACACACTTCCCTCGAAGTTAATCATCAATAGGGAAATTACTCTAATATCCTATTAGAAAGCCTTAATAAAATTATCAAATAGGAGAGGGGAAACATCCAAGAAGCGAGTTGAGCTTGAGGACGAAGTCCCTTTCCATTATGTTCAACTGGAACGATTTCTGTTTTAGGTGTTTATTGGACCCTAAACTTGAAGCAAGTAGGAAGCTCATGGAGGGCTCAATGTCACTCATCTCTTTAAACTTCTCATAACAGAAGTTCGAAAAAATAGATAGGAGATGCATTATCATATAGATTTAATAGATTACCGATGAAGAATACAGCCAACCTAAAGTATCCATTATTAGATAGGAAATACTGAGTAATTATTTTATTTCTAGAGGGACAAGACAATAGATGAAACCCTTTGATTATTAAGTGTTGGTGCAAAATGAGGTTTAGCACCCAAGAAGGGGGGATTGGGTGCTCTAATGTTTTAAAATCTTTTTCGAGCAAGTAGAAAATATTTTCATTTGAGTAACCTGAAAAACTTAGTTGCTCCTTTGTAATGACTTCAAAGGTAAATAATTAATTCAAACAAACTTAAGTGAATAAACTTCCTTGAAGTGTGTTTTCAAAACTAGTTCAAAGTGATGATATATTAAATAATAACTATTAGAAGTTGTAAAAAAGATTGTTTCTTAAGAAATAAGAACTCTTTGAGCAACCTGTTTTAAGAAAACTGTAGTAATAAGCAATTAAGAGATAAGGGAAAGGAAGAATCACACCATGATTTTTAGTAGTTCAGACCCAACAAAAGTCAGATCATATGTCCATTCCCCAAGCATACAATAAGGGAATTTTACTATATGGATAATCACAAATTATAGGCTCAAGCTTGTTATAGCCTTTTATA
Source organism: Ceratonia siliqua (assembly GCA_034509205.1). Taxonomy (NCBI): domain Eukaryota; kingdom Viridiplantae; phylum Streptophyta; class Magnoliopsida; order Fabales; family Fabaceae; genus Ceratonia; species Ceratonia siliqua. The sequence goes on from JASKGM010067753.1 coordinate 4,572, forward strand.
ACCAAGATCCTAGTTATCCTACTTTCTCACTAAGTTTTTCCCAAAAACCTAGCCAAACTCACTCACATGCTTAAGTACTCACTGCTTTTTACACCCCCCACTTGGTAACCTAAAAAACGCTAGGTTTTTCACTCAAGAACCTAGCAAACTCTAATACATGCTCAAGCACTCAGCCTTTTTACACCACAACCCGAGTAACCTTTCAATCACTAGGTTTTCTTAGAGGTTATCTAGCTAACCTTACAAAGGATTTAAGGATGATCAGAAGCACGCTCAAGGCTCCCTCAAGATAATATATCAGGCAAGGCTCGATGGAGATGTGTATTCAACTGGTTAAAGAATAGAGTGTAGCTCCTTTGAAGTTGGCTTTGTTCAAATCTCTATCTTCACTTCTCTTGGAGTTGTATATATATATTTATACTCGATGGATATCCACTAGCCATTGAGTTTCATAATTGTACTTCATCTATTTTCTCAGCTATTTGCCTCCTTATTTTATAGTTGCAAGCCTCCATGGACGTTTGTTTTTGAAACATGTACACTACTTTTTGATCCACTTGCCTGGTTTATCTTCTTTAATTTATCATCTTGTTTTGCAGGCTGCATGAGTATATGTAAGTGGTAGAAGCTTGTCTTTTCAAAAATTACCTTTTTTAATAAAATATAATATCTACTTTGACTTTTTCAAAAAGGCTTCTAGAGGAGTTATTGATTTTGTTAGAAAAATATTAATTTATTTTTTTGGTACTTAGCTTGTTCATTTCTTATTTGTTATTGCTTGTTCATTTAAGAAATACTAAACACTTGTGTTCTTTTTGACTTTGAAAACATAGTTAGCTCATTAAAACTATTTTAAGCAAGATATTTTATCAATAATAAGACTTTGATCTTTGTGTCTTGGTTCTTGAAGGAAAATGGAGTGATTTTTAAATTTCACCCATATTATTGCTTTGTCAAGGATCGAGTTACCAAGGAGATCTTGCTACAAGGAACCCTCAGTAGAGGCCTTTATCAGTTTGACCTCATCAAGTTACACAGAGGATCAAGGTATATAGCCTCAACATAGTCTCCTTCACTCCATTTTTCTTAAGCCTATGCACTACAACAAAGTCAATGTTTTATCATGCGAAAAAATCATGAAAAAACCCAAAAATTCCGTGAGGATTAAGGACTCTCATGGATTCTTTGACAGATTTTTGGCCAAGAGGATTATGGAATGGCCTTCACAGAGTTTCTCACAAAAAAAAAAAAAAAACTACGAGCTACATTCTCAAGGAATTCATTCATGAGAAACTGTTTGAATGCCAAGAGAGAAGGAGGAAATCATGAGATATTTTTGACTTATTCTCATGAAGACTCTCATGGAACAGTTATCGTGAGACACGTCTCACAGAAGCAATTCCATGAGATTTGACAAGAGAGGAAACCAAAAAAGTATTTTTGTGACATTCTCTCACTGAACTAAACCATTAGGCAATTCATCAGATAAATTAAATGTCTCAAGGTAAGGAATCGTGAGATAGAAAGTTTCTCATAGATTAAAATTGTGGGAGAATCAATGAGACAAAGGTAAAAGTAATAAAAAAATTAAAGATTATCTAAATAAAAAATAAAAAATAAAAAATAAATATAAAAAATAATTTAATACAATTTAATTAACAACATAAACAAATTAAATGGATAGAATCAAATGTATATCAATTATACCAAATGTAATGTATAAATGATAAAAATTAAATAAAATGTAATGTAAAAAAATATAAAAACTGTAATACATCAATGATGACCATCTGATTGATTACTCGAAGTGTCAATGGCATCAGATAAAGGGGATTAGGGATCAACGGGAGGGGGACAGGGAGGGATCACTGCAGAAGGATCCATCTAACGAATTAACTGACTTATCATCTTCAGATGCTGAAACCAACGAGCCCCGTGCTTAGGGATTCATATGCCTACTAATGGGGAATATTAGATAATCAAATTATCTAATGATTTATCAATTAATAATCATATTATTAATTTTGAACATATTTTATTTAATAATGAAAGAATACATGTGTAGCTTTCTAATTGGTCATGCTAGAATTAAAAATTTAAATAAATAAACTTTACATAATTAAATCCATTTGACTTAGTTAGTTTCCTAGTGAATGTAGGTTACCTAAGAAATTAAAATTCTTTTAATTTCCAACCTTTATTCACTTAGATAATTAAGATAATTAAGAGGGAATATATTTGACTATGTCAAAGACTAATTCCCCTCCTTCGGCCATACACTTTGATGAGTGTACGAATGTGCACTTTACAAGCCTTATTATTGAGTTAAATGTGCTATAATTGAAGAGAAATCATAAAACTTAATGTGTTTTCTTAAACTTGGTTTTGATTCTCCATTACCAACCTTTAAGCATGTTTATATTTCAATTTTATGGTCCCAAGTAAGGAATTTCAAGAAGAGTTAGAAGTTAAAGCACTGCAGCCATGGAAAGCCAGAGCTGCGGCACCCAAAAAGTGTAAAAATTAAAGAATTTGACACAAGTTAGAGAAGCTAGTGCCTTTGCTCCCACTAGTCAATGTCTCGGCACCCATGCTGGCACCTAGGCTCCAACTCCTAATGTCTCAGTGCTTAGCCCTATTTTAGTGTATAACATTCTAGGGCCCGAAAGGCAGCACCCGTGCACTATCTGTCAATAAAATGGGCACATTTTACATCAGAAAAGAGACTCTTGGTTTTAGAAAAAGGGTTTTCTTGGTCTAGAGATTGAGGAAGACGAAGGAGAGGCTCATTCCAAGTTAAAGGACTAAAAGTTTTTCCTCCTAATCTTTGAAGATGAAGATGGTCATCCATGGAGTGTTGGATTTGTTAACAAACATGGTTGGCTAGGTTCTAGGTAAAGCTAAGGTAGAAGTTGATTGGTGAAAACTTTTGGATAATGTTTCAATTCATCTTATGAGTATTATTTTTTATAAATCTTGTGTTGAATCCTCTATTTGGTTGATTCTATTTACTTTGAGACATTGAATGATATTCTTCTATGATATTGAGTTATAGTTTTATGGATTTTAATGGTGACTCAATAAAGATGGTTTCCATGTTATGAACATAATATTTTGCTGCATTATAGTTACTTCCTAACATAGTACTATTGATTTGGTTTTCAGGGATGGAATTCATGGTTTGAAAAGGGGAGGATTTAACCCTAGATTTTATTTTGAGAGATTTAGGGCTTTTCATTGTTATATGTTCCAACTAGGGATTTGGTGCTATAATTCCTAATTGTGTAATGGTTGAGTTGAAACATGAACCAAAGTGTTGAAGCCAATCAATGGAAGCCTAAAGCTTTGCTACTTCTTTACCCATATTTCACTTGCATTTACTTGTACATTTTAGATAAATCTCGTTACTCACTTGTTCTCTTATCGATTACTCATTGTTACTTCCATTAAGTGATATTCTTGTAGTGTTTCCTCTGTCTCCCTGTAAATCAACACCTCATTCTATACTCTCATAACCGCGTAGTGTTTTTGGGCATAAACACACCTCTCCATCACATGGGGATGAGGTTGTTTCACAAGTTTGAACAATTCAAATATTAGTTTAAAGTAGTTAAACAAAAAATAATAACTAAGATAAAGCTTATATAAATTGAGACAACACTTGTCTTAATTAAGACAAACATTTGTCTTAAAGTTCCATTGTCTAATTAAGTTAATACTTGTTTAATTTAGACAACTAATGTAAGAATTATTTTTATCTCTTTGGTGACAAAAATGTTTCTCACATTTCAAGAATGTTTAGGACAACATTTGTCCTAAAATAATTTTTTGTCTAAATTAAAACAACTCTTGTCTTAATAAAGACATTAGCTAAAGTGCTATCAATTAACTTCATCTTGAATTTATTCCAACACTATGTGGATTAACTTCTACAAAGCTAGGTGAGGAATCCGTTTGGACATAGGAATTTGAAGCTCCAATAAATTTAGGATTATTTTAATCTCATTAAGATAATCCAATTTTATTAATCATGAAGTCTTTTCACCAAATATTCATGATTGCACTCTTGATAATTCCTAAAATTATGAAAAGTCAATGTTAAACATTGGTTTGTCCGATTTGAAAACCTAGTCTTTGTGAACCCTCGTAGCCACCATTGACACAAAGTAAAATTATTGCTTTACTCCTTGCGTCATTCATTCGATAAGTTACTATATAATCTTTTAGAACTTTTCTAAAATTATCTAGAAATGATGAGTAACTAAGTCATCATTTCACTAGGCTCAGATATGTCACTTGTTTTCCTGAAATCACTATAAGTGATGTACTACTACAAATTCCATTTCTTGGATTTATGTTCCTAGATGTTCACTCCCACAATGATCCCAACATACAGGGTCTTCACCAATGTCACACAATAGTTGTGCCCATAGTATATTAAATATTACAATGGCCATGAACATGAGTCCATAATCCATTAGGATTTTGGTTTTACTAATATCGTATGCAATGTGTATGAGTTCAAGTTCAAAGTAATGGTATTGACTTGAACTTAATATTTCACTTGATTCCAATTCATTTAATAGTGTCATTACCTAAAGTCTATTACTTCAATGATTTGAGATTCATCATTTCCTTAGAAAAGAATCTCATTCCTTCTATGGAAATAATCCAGACACTACAGTCCTTATTGAATAGAGTGACCAGCTTTACTCAGTGATTATGAATAATATTTTAGGTTCGTCCAAAGATACATATATCCTTTTGTATAGCTCTTATGCAAATGTATCTTGGTTTATTAGGATCTAGGAACCTTAATAGCTAAAAAATAAAGCTTACATAAATGAATTCTTTATTTATTAATATTAAAATGTATTTACATCAAATTGGGGAATACTAAGTATGACATATCCTTAATCCCTAATCCTTCTTAGTGACTCTTGAAGCTCTTTTGTGAAAGTATCTCTATGAATGGATCATCCAAATTCCTTTCAGTCACAATCTTGGTGATGACCACTTTCCCACGCTGTACTATCTCTCATATGAGATGATACTTTCTCTTAATGTGTTTGGATGCCTTATGATTCCACAGTTCTTTTGAGTTTGCAATAACTTTACTATTATCACAATTGAGAGTTATGATCTTATCTACATCTAGAACCACCTCGAGGTCCTTAAGGAATTTATGCAACCAAATAGCTTCCTTTGTAGTTTCACAAGCTACAACATATTCTGATTCCATGGTGGAGATGGTAATGCAAGATTGCTTTACACTCCTCCAAACAACAGTTGCACCACCAAAAGTGAAAACAAAGCCTGATGTTGATTTTTTAGAATCAATATCAGACTGAAAATCTAAGTCAGTGTACCTAATCAAAATTTGGCCATTACCAGAATACACTAGCATGTAGTTCTTCGTCCTGTGAAGATACTTAAATATACACTTAAACACAGTCTAGTGTTTCATCATAGGGTTTGACTGAAACCTACTAACCAAACCAACTGCATAAAAGATGTTTGTTCTAGTAGTAAGTATAGCACACATGAGACTTCCTACTATGGATGATAGGGAATCCATCTCATTTGTTCAACTTTTAGAGAAGTCTTACGTGATTACTCTTTAGAAAGTCTGATTCTATGCCTGGAGTGTGTGAAACCTCTCTTGGAATCTTGCATGGCAAACTTTGTCAATAATTTGTCCATGATGGTTACTTGTGATAAGGCTATCTACTTGATTTTGTGATCTCTTATCATTTGGATCCCAAGAATATAGCTAGGCGCCCCTAAATCCTTCCTCTAAAACTGATGATTTAACCATTCTTTTACTGTATATAACATTCCTATAACATTCCCAGTGAGTAAAATGTCATTTACATAAAGTACTAGGAAGACAACCTTACTCTCCTATATTCTTTTATAGACACAGGGTCGTTTGCATTTTTTTGGAATTCAAAGACTTAATTGCATCATAAAATCTTATATTCCAAGATCTTGATGCTTGCTTAAGTTCATAGATAGACCTATGAAATTCACAGACTTTGTGCTCATAGCCCATTTTAATGAAATCATCTAGTTGAGCCATATAAATATGCTCTTCAAGATCCTCATTTAAGAATACGGTTTGACATCCATTTGCCATATCTTATAGTCAAGATGTGCAACTATAGATAGCATAATCATGATGGATTTAAGCATAACACTTTGATGGTATTCACCTTCCCATCAACTCCTCTCTTTCTCTTATAGATCCATTTGTACCCAATGGATTTTATTTGTTCAGGTACATCTACAAGAGTCTAAACGTTATTGGAATACACAAATTCTAACTCTAATTTCATTGCCTTTTGTCAATGAACAACATCTACATCGTTAATGACTTCCTCATGTATAACAAGATTTGATTAATGTTCATTTGAAAGAGCCTCCAAGTGCTCTCTTAGACCTATGTATCTCTCAAGTTATCTAACAACCCTCCAACTATGATGAGGTGCCACTAGTTCAGATTCAACTCTTGAATCCATATCAGTTATGACTTCATTAGAATCATCCTTAGATTCTGACCAATATCTTTGTTCTTTAAGAACAATCTTGTTGCGAAGTTTGTGATTTCTTATAAAATGCTCTTCTAAGAAGGTTGCCTTTTCACTAACAAATACCTTCTTATCTCGGGTGCTGTGGAAGTATTATCGCCTTGTATCCCTAGGATATCCTTCAAACAAACATACCTTTGACCTTGGTTTCCTCTATGTGGACTCAAGCTTATACACATATGCTGGACACCCCCATGTTCGCAAGTGGCGTAAAGATGTTTTACGTCATGTCCACAACTCCCTTGGTGTCTTAGTCACCGCCTTTTATGGAGTAAAGTTTAATAGGTATGCTGCTGTTTGTATACAATATCCCCAAAATGATTTTGGTAATGTAGTATAGGACATCATTGACCTCACCATTTCTAAAAAAGTCCTATTCCTTCTTTCAACAACCCCATTTTGTTGAAGTGTACTGGGTGTCGATAAATTAAAAATGATTCCACTATCGACCAAAAATTACTAAAACTCTCCAGATAAATACTCACCACCTCAATCTGATTGAAGTTATTTCAATGATTTGCCTAACTGGTTTTCAACTTTGGCTTTGAATTCCTTGAACTTTTCATAGGAATCACTTTTGTTGTCCATTAGAAACACAACACCATATCGTGAGTAGTCATCTATAAAGGTTATGAAATATACATAACGTCTTCTAGCTTGAATGTTCATTGGTTCACACACATTTGTGTATACCAAGTTTAGAACATCCAGCATCCTATTACCCTTGGCTTTAAAGGATGATTTGTTCATTTTACATTCAATACAGGATTCACTAACCGGTAAAGAACACTCTATCATGTTTGGTAGAGTACCATCATTTACTAGTCTGCTTAACCTGGTTTGATTAATATGACCTAATCTCATATGCCATAAATAACTTTTATCTATCCTAGATTCCTTAATTCTTTTAGACTTAGGTGAATTTGTTTTTGCAATGTTTGCAATCCAAATTAATTAGCTCTAGATAATATAAATTCATAATAACTCTAAAATAAATTAAAATTTCATTCATAGAAATGGTAATCTCATTACTAAAAGAAATAGAATATCCAAAATTTATTAAACAAAGGACAGAAATTAAATTTCTGCAAAGTCCAGGAATAAAATAAACATTATCTAAAATTAATGGCTTGTTATTTGAAAAATGCAAGATAATGGCTCCCATTCCTCAAACTGAGACTAGTGTGCCATTTGCCATCCTCATTTGGAACTAACCCTCAGTCAACTTTCTTTTTGTTTGGAACATCTGTAAAGAATTACAAACATGGTTAGAATCTACTATCTATATGTTAGTAGAATCATATACTAAAAAGGCTTTTAACATATTTAGAAAACTTGTACCTTGTTTATTCTTTACATAATTAAGGTATGCCTTACAGTTCCTCTTTCAATGTCCTTTAGCACCATAATTGAAACACTTCCCCTTGGTGCTATCCTTCTAAGCCTTCTTTTTCATGGGCTTCTTCTTTAGCCCAGCTGATTTCTTGACATTTTTCTTTTTCTTGCCCAACCCTTTTCCCTTCTTGGGCTCCACAGCCACTACGTTTTCCTCTGGGTTCTTCTTCATTTTAAGAATATCTTCCACAGCTTGCAGGTCAGTCATCAACCCACGGCATAGGTGTTCGCGTCGGTGACTAACCATTGTTGGACCTGAATCAGCACAGGTCAACCTCAGAGTTAGAGGAGGCAACAGTAGCCTTCTCCTTATCCTTCCTTCTAATGGACTCAGAACCACTTCCAACACCTGACATACCTAATATTTGACTACAAAATATGTCTATATGTGAAATTTAAATACTTAATATTTTTATTTAATATTTGATGGTATTTATAAAAAAAATTTCAATTGTTATGATTATGTTTGTGTGATTATTCCACTAAATATATTTTTAATTATTAATTAAAGTAATACATTTTTATTTTCTAAGTATCTTCAAATTATACATGATCATTTTATTATATATTTAATGATATTTATAAATATTTTTTTAATTTATTATGAATATATTTGTTCATGATTTAACCGGTTATATTTTTATTAATTATTAATTCACGTAATATATTTTTTTAAGTAATTTTAATTTGTACTTGATATATTGAATTTATATGTAATGATAATTTTAAATTATTTATAATGATTATATTAGTGTGAGATTTAACTAATTATATTTTTATTAATTATTAGTTAAAGTTAAATAGTCATATTTTCTATGTATTTTTAAATTAGCCTTGACAATTTTTTTTTGAATTTGAGTGTTATTTTTAAATATTATGTCAATTTATTATGATTATATTTGTGTGTCATTTAATCAATTATATTTGTCATTTAACTGTTATAAAAATAGATTTTTTCTTTTATTTTTTTTGTCTCTCTCTTTTGAGATATTGATATGTCTTATTTAACTAACTATATTTTTATTAATTATTAATTAAATTATTATATTTTTAGAATGTTGCCTACAGTAACACCATATTACTTAATAGTTAATAACTAATATGCAAAGGTTACAGATTTTAGGTTTAACAAGCTTAATTACCCTAAAGAAAATAGCATGATGAGAAAAACTACAAAAATTTAAACATTTGTGCCTTTAAGATGTGTAGGGATAAATTTAATTTCAATTAATACATAAATTGATTAAAAAGTTGTCATAAATAGAAAAGCACAAACAAAGATAGTAAATCATTGAAGAATGGAGGGTATTAACATTCCTTGCATCTAGAGCAAAATCCAGGTAAACATGATCAAAATGCTTCCATGTCTCTCCATCTAATGGATTCGATAACACCCTTGACTCATATTAGTGTTCCTAATTCCATCTCATGTCACTCGCATATGCATTAAATGCAAAAAGTCTTTGCATTATGGGAATGATGGGTAAATAACACATATGTTTGTTCAAAACATCCCTAACCTTCCTTTTACCAACTTGTGACTGTTTGAACTATGCTGCACCACAATATCGACACTGTCTAGCATTTTCTTCGTCACCATGATATAACATGCAACCTTAGGTATAACAGTCAATCTTCTTAACCCAAAACTGAGTTTAAAAACCAATTTCTTAGTAGGATAGAAATTTGTAGGCATTCAATGACCTCTTGGTAGTACCTTATTCATGAATGTGATAAACTCATCTATACATGCCCCCACAACGTTAGAGTCTAACTTGATACTCAACAATCTAATAGTCATTGAAAGGACAAAGTGTGTCTTACATCCATCTCAAAATAGAGACTATGTGGTGCTCAACATATCATAAAACTTGGCTAAATCTTTATTAGGATCCTTCTCCACTCTATGGTAATACTCCCTTTCAAAAGATGGCCCAATAGCATCCATAACCATCTGCTCTTACAGCTTGAAATATTGGGTCTTAGCTTCTACCGTAACTAGTTGAGGTAACGACGGTAGGCTCTCTCCATAATACACCCAATAATTGTAATTATCCATAAAACCTTTCTTATATAGATGTACCCTTACATCATCCGGTGTTTGATACTTTCAACATTTAGATTTAGCATATAGGCATATGAACATCCATCCAACTTCAACACAAGCATTAAGTGTAAAAGTAATTTGAATAAATTTCTTAATACCCTTGCAAAACTCAGGTATAATAGCACTTCTACTTTTGGGATACAATGTATTATTCATCCAATGACAATGCATGAGGTAATCTAGCGAAAGATCCTACGGAATCTAGGGCAAGATCCTAACTTTAAGGAAAACTCTACGAAATCTTTGAAAGAATTAAAAGTTTTATTGTTTATTTCATCTGCATGAGTCTATTCACACATGCGTACACACACATAGGGGATGTATCTTAAGAGATGAGTGATTTATTATAAGAGGTGAGATGAGTCATTAATAACCGTTTGATCAGAAATAAATGGCTTAGATTACTCATTAAAAGTCACGTGCCACTCATGTAACCACTCAATAAAAATGCATGTGCCACTCATGTGACTTTTAATGAGTAATATTCATTTATAATCAAACGGTCATTAATTGTTACTCCGCTTCTCATAATAAATCATTCCTCCTATAAGATATGTGCTCTCTATATATATATGTGCCACTCACATGACTTTTAATGAGTAATATGAGCAATTCATTTATGATCTAGCAATCATTAATTGCTACTCTCACCTTTCATAATAAATCACTTCTCTCATAAGATACGTGCATATATATATATATATATACACACAAAACAGAATAAACTATTAATTTGTTCTTGCCAGATCAATAAGCCAAAATGACCCTTGAAGTTAATTGAATTTTAAATTGGAAGTATAATATGGCTGTATTAATTGGTAGTTGAGCCATAAGGTGAGACCATTGTGACTGAAACCCTGTCATATGGTATTGTGATTCGGTCTACTAAATGTTGAGACCTCATTTGTAAAATGGTGAGTATTGCCCTATAAATTGACATTTCCTCTAAGAAAACACTTAGCTTTCCGACCCCTCCCGCAGCGATTAGAAGATCAGTTGGCTATTTTTTGGTTTTTTACAATCATGACTACATTCTTTTCCTTGAATTTCCTTTCCCAAGAGCGTTTCTTATGATTCATGCTTTATTCTGAAGTATCATGATGCACTACAAAAAAAATGACTTTTTTTTATGACTTTTTTCGTCACAAAAAGTACTAAAAGTCGTCACTAATGATATTTAGTGACGACTTTTCAACCTTTAGTGACGACTTATTTCATGCTTTATTCTAAAGTATCATGATGCACTACAAAAAAATGACTTTTTGTGACGACTTTTTTCGTCACAGAAAGTACTAAAAGTCATCACTAATGATATTTAGTGACGACTTTTCAACCTTTAGTGACGATTATAAGTCGTCACTAATACCTCGTTGCTAAATTTTTTTGTGACAAAAAAACATATTTGTCACTGAAAATAAATTTTTTGTGATGACTTTTAAGCGTCACAAAAGATATAGATTTAGTGACGCCTATATGTCGTCACTAAACGTGCCTTTAGTGACGGTAATTATCATCACTAAAAGTTTTATTGACTAATTTGCTAAATTTTTTATAAGTCGAAACTAAAGTAATCTTTTGTGATAACATTGGTCGTCACTAAAAATGGATTTTGTGACGACATTTAAATGTCATCACAGTAGGTGATTTCTGTGACAACAATAATGTCATCACAGAAACTACCTTTTGTGATGACATTTCAAGAATTTTCTTGTTAAAACAAATGGTTATAGTGACGACATTATAATGTCCTCACAAAAATAAGCTTCAGTCACAACAAAAGTATGTCTAGTCTTATTACAAAATTCACCTTCTGTGACAACATTCAAATGTCGTCACAAAAGCTGGTTTCTATGACAACAATAATGGCGTCACAGAAACCACTTTTTATGACGACATTTGAATGTTGTCACAGAAGGAGGTTTCTGTGACGCCATTATTGTTGTCACAGAAAC
>JASKGM010067764.1:0-16610 GCA_034509205.1 Ceratonia siliqua
GGTGTTCACGTTGGCTTGGTAGCTACTATTAGCGCTGTAGTTTCCTCTTTCATTGCCACAGGAGAAGTTTAGGAAGGGCTGAGCACTGCCTTGAGATAGGGTTAGGATAAAGAAGAAGAGAAATGGAAGCTGCAACCTTAAAGAAACCATTGCCATTGGGGTTCTATTTTCTCTGTAGCTTTTGGGATTTGGCTGAGTGATATGTGTGTTATTTCTTTCTGTTTATAATGTCTTCCAAGTAAGTAGTCTATTCCTCTTTGAAACGTTCAAATTTCTTATGTAGACCAATATAATTTTAATGTCGTAGACTAATTAATATATAATTCAAGTTAGCGGGATATCTATGAAAGAAATTTGACTTTACCCTTAATTTGTACTTGCCGCCATATATTGTTTACTTTTTTTTATACGTGGTAATATAATATTTAGTATTTTTTTATTTTAAAAAAATATTTAGTTTATTTCTAAGTGTATGAATATATAAATTTACCCTTAACATTAATATTATTAGAGATAAAACATATCAATTATATTTTTTTAATAATAAATTATCATATTAAATATAAAAATCTTAAATATTATGACATCGCAACCTTAAAGAAATAATCATTGCCATTGTGGTTCTATTTTCTCTGTAGCTTTTGGGATTTGGTTCAGTAAAATGTATGTTATTTCTTTCTATTTATAATGTCTTCCAAGTACAAGTAGTCCATTCCTCTTTGAAACGGTCAAATTTCTTATATAGACCAATATAATTTTAATGTCCTAGACTGATTATTATCTAATTCAAGTTAGGGGGAAATCTATGAAAGAAATTTGACTTTACCCTTAATTAGTACTTGCCGCCCATATGATGTTTACTTCTTCTTTTTTATGTGTGGTAATATAATATTTAGTATATTTGTTATTTTAAAAATAATATTTATTTTTTTATAAGTGTACAAATATATAAATTTACTCTTAATATCAATATGATTAGAGATGAAACATGTCAATTATTGTGTCTTTTTTTAACAATTGTGAATTATCATATTAAACATAAAAATCTTAAATATTATGGCAAAGCAACCTAAAAGAAATCATTGCTATAGTGGTTCTATTTTCTCTGTAGCTTTTGGGATTTGGTTGAGTAAAGTTTGTGTTATTTCTTTCTATTTATAATGTCTTCCAAGTACAACAAGTCCATTCCTCTTTGAAACCGTCAAATTTCTTATATAGACCAATATAATTTTAATGTCGTAGACTAATTAGTATATAATTCAACTGAGGGGGAAATCTATGAAAGAAATTTGACTTTACCCTTAATTAGTACTCGCCGTCCATATATTGTTTACTTTTATTTATGTGTGGTAATATAATATTTAGTATATTTTTTATTTTAAAAATGATATTTAATTTTTTTATAAGTGTATGAATATACAAATTCAGCCTTAATATTAATATGATTAGAGATAAAATATGTCAATTGTATCTTTTTTTAATTGTCAGGCCCAAACTCAGAGCTATGACCAATGCATAGACTATAATTAGCCTAGCAAGTTTATGATATGATGAAACGAAACATTGAATGAAATCTCAAATTTACATTTTAAAAAGTTTTCTAGAAATTTTGGCAAGGTTCCCCTTGCAAAATGGACATTCCCAAAATACACCTGTTCAGAATAATCCAATAGGCACATCCATAATTCATTCAAATCATTCAATACATAGTTTGAAAACCTAAACAAGTCTTGACAATACATAACAGAGTAAATAGCATCACAGACTCTCCCTTTAGTTGCAAAACGTGAAGTCCAATAAAAATTCAATACCAACAAGCTTGGAAGCCAACCAAAATATCTGGGAGAAAACAGAATTCACAGAAATCTACTCAGCTGCAGGCAAATAATCTAAAGTTTTTTTTTTAAGAAGTGGTAAGTCACGCAGGCTCAATGAGGGCATAATAAACAAAGTGAGTAAGAAGGGAAACAAGATAACGCATGAAGGGTATTATTAATAAAATTAAATTTATCAGCTGAAATTTTGAGATTGATAAAATAATTAATCATAATTACTAAAAGAAAAATATTTCGCCATAAGAGGATTTTTGTAATATTGCCATAAAAATTTAAAAGCTTTTAAAATCATGGAATAAAATTAGTAGATTCAAATTTGTGTAAGGTTTCACATGAAATCACCTGAGGTGGCTCCACCTCGTTCATAGCCCTCTCTTCTTAGGATTGGTCATATCTCTAGGGGCAGCTCCATCTACTGGGTAGCCATTTCCTCTGCTTTACCATATCCTCACTGTTATCTCCACTGGCAGCCCTTTCTCCTAACATTGGCCATATCCCTTTTTCTTTTCAGGATTGGCTCTAAGGGCGACTTCACCTAACGGCTATCTCACTCATTAAAATACTATCATATATTAGATGCATCTGTGACGTTAACCCCGCTAATGACTATAAGGTCCTAACATGGATTCACTAAAACTATTTGCAATAAAATAAATTTAAATTCCATAGTATCATTGAAAAAGATATATATCCCTCAAAGACATCGAAATTCTCAATTTCCAAAGACATTGTTCCAAATCAATTCAATATCTCATTTTCACATATTTAAATTACCAAATTTTGCATAAAAAAATAAATAGAAAATTTCCAAAATTTATTTTCAAGGGCTTGTTTCCCCATACTAGCTAATCGAACAACAATAATAATTTAAAGTAGCCATAAAGAACCATACACAGGAAGATTTATTCAATGTCTTAAAATCAGTAATATATGGAAAGTATAAAGTTTGGCTCATCTAGATGAATTTAAAATAGGAGAAGTATGCCACAATATTTACTATCCATTCATCACCAAGGAGTCTCAACTGCAATTCCTCAAGCTTACCAAATTCCACTAAATAAAGCTCCTTGAAAAATGTTCACCTTAGGAAATTTTCCTACAATTTTAACATCCCAAAAACTCCCAAATAAGCAAAATACTAGAAATTTCATTCTCAAAATATACAACCAGTAAAAAACTCACAAAGAAAAATTCCCAAATTTTTCTAGGACTTCATTTGGCCAACAGAAATTACTTGAAGCTTTCTACTAAAATAGAAGCAAAATCCCAAGGAAGACTACTCCCAAAAGTCACTGTTAAGCTCCCAAATATCCAAGACTTTGGAGCGTTTCACAAAACAAAAACTTAGATATTGTAGAGGAGGTGAGGAGGTGAGGAGGTGAAAATAAGAAAGCTTTGTTAAGGAGGTAGGTGAAAATATTGAAAAGGTTCGATAGGCTTGAAGCTAGAAGTTTCTGGCAATGGAGGATGCGACTTCCTGGGAGAAAAGATACAAAACTATCAGGTGAGAGGGAGAGAAAAACGCCTAGCACATTTAGGTTAGATAAAATATTTTAGCCACTTTTGGAAAAATTACAAAAATACCCAAATTTTAAGTTTTCTTATAAAACGACCCTTAATTTCTTATCAATTATACCCTCCAACACTATTATGCCACAAAATAATTATATATACTATTTTATATTATTTCAAGAAAGGAGGAATTTATCACCAACACTTTTAGGGATCATTCTAAAATTTTAGGGGTATTACATTCTACCCGCTTAAAAAAATCCGTTCTCGGATTCAAGAAATAAACACAAGGAAAGGCTGAGTTTATATACCCAACTCCTCTTTCCACATTGTAATTATCATGTGTTCTTTAATAAATCTTACTAGCTTAGTCCATGGTTCCAATCACTATTTTTCTCTATTCCTACTAACATCAAATTTACTTATTGTACTTCATTTCTTTGTTATGAATTATCCTTGATATATTAGACCACTCAATAATCAAATTTGTACTATTTCATGCACTCTGCTTTTACATCATTGTTTCATCCATTAACTTATCCATTGTATCCTTTTTCTTTTGTCACTCGTTGTTTAACTTATACTTTCAACTTCATTTTTTTCCATTGAATATCCTTAGGGTTTCTTCCTTCTTACCTCTCCTACTGCTCACTAACTTAATTATCCTTTTTGTTACCACGTATCCTACTTTACTTGGGTTTAAAAAACTTATCTTTTCATTATGTGCTTATTATTCTTAGTCATTATACAACTCTCCCAATAGCTCTATTATACTCTACTCTTGTGAGTCATTCTATATTTAAGTTTCTCCTTACTTTGAGCATCTCAGTGTACTTACTATATCACTCTTAATATTTTTTAACACATACAAGAATCACACCCGTGCCCATGGTATCTACCAATCTTAACTCACATAACATAGCATGTATATCTTTAAAGACATATGCATCTAATTCTCAAGCTTCACCTTACTTTACATTTTCAAAAGAGCATAAACAATATTCTAATTCATTGCCTTTAAACTCTCTCTCCATTCAAAATTTTCTTCTTTCACCAAGATATATTATTCCCAATATAAGGTGTCACTAGAAAATTCACTTTCCCTCCAAGAACAACCATTGTAACATTTTAATGAACAATACTCACTAACTTCCTTGTGATGCACAAGATTCAAAGAAATGAATTCAAATTCAAACATAGAACTATTATAACTCATACCATGATACACTTTCTATCCCAACAATAACATTTAAGATTAATTGATTGATCACTTTAACAAACTATCGTTCTTCCTTTTTATTTTCCTTCCAGTTGTACAGGTTTTCATAACCTCCACATTTGTTATCCTCATTATGGTTATAGGGTTATTTCTCTCAATACTTTGTTTATAACTTATCCAATACTAGGTCCATAAAATACAAAGACAATCCAATGTTATCAATTGAACATGGACAAGGTACTAATATAAATATTCAAATATCTAGACCGTTAATATAATGACCAATGAGCTCATTCACAATAAATCTTAAATCCATGTCACTTATCATCCAGTCATATGGCCCTTTTTATATCCTTCTAAGTTTAGTCTTAATACTTTATTCCTTCTTTTTAGTGATTGAGATTTGAAACTTAGCATTTCAATTGAGCATATCCATATCACTTCTAGACATTTTCCAATATAAAGAGTTATGTCTCTAAGTGCTACTAATTAGCTCTTATTTAATTTTGTACTTGTATACAACTATAATAGGTTTTATTCACTTAAAATTTCTCTCCTATCCCAAACCGACCAATAATGTAACTTTGAAAATAGAAGTAGTGTGCAAATAGTATCTCCCTTTTGGTAATAAGATTATACTTACACATGAAAGTCTAGTTGAGGTTGTTCATTCTTAAATCTAGTCAAAACCTTTGATTAAATTCCCTTTCTTCAAATTATTCACCCTTAACTCCTTATGAAGTGTACCTTGAATAATTGAGTAACTTTAATTTGCTTGAGGACTTAATCTTCCTAATTCAGGAGTTCTTTCAAAATTTAAGTTTGCCTATTAATCTGTTCTACTTAGAAACTTCTTGTGTTCCTTATTCTAAGAAAAGTCTATACATGGTAAATATTCGAATGGTATCCTCATGCTTCATCACAAAAGATTTACATTATACATCCTAAAAGTTATACTTCTACACAAGCCAATGCCTTGGAATTTGAATTTAGAGTTTGATTTTCCCATAACCCTCACTTGGTTCCATAATACTAGAATCTAAGGTTTTTTTTTTCGATTCAAGTATTATAATTTCTCTCCCTTGGAAACGGTCTCTCACAATTTAAAACGTCTTAATGGTTACCCTACAAAAATCTTCACCAATGGTTTCCAAACATCCAATCCCCTTGTGATTCTTACTACTTAATTTATTTCACATATTCGTTTACTTATCTCCTTAACAATTCAATGACTGAGTCAAGCTTATATTGAAATACACTACTTAACTAGTTTGCCTTGTATCCCAAACTTGCTACTATGTGAAACCATTCCACCTTGTTCAATTGCACCTATTGCTTACTGTGAGCTATAGAGTGCTTTAACTTATCATTAAGATCGTTAACTTTCATTCAACTTTGCTAAGTGTTTTTCTACTTCCAAGAGGATCTAGGAGTCTTATCTGACTTTGGTTTGGGCACTACCCCCTCTTAATCTATTCTCTTTATGCCAAACTTGCTTTCTCATAGGGTAAAACTCTTTGTTTAATAATTCCTCTTTTTCTACCATCCTCCTACATATTTTCATGTATAAATATAATTTCTTTAATTTATTTGACCCGCAAAATTTATGTCATCTTGATAATATTGCTTTTCTAAGGTCTCAAAACAAACACAACCTTTTTATTGGTCAATTTTCATTCTATAGGTCAACATTATACTCCGACTCCTTTATAAATCTTTATTTGCTTTTTCTCCTTCAAAGCCTATGCCAATATGTTTCTTCCACTTTGTACTTGGCCCTTTCCCTTTATAATTTCCCTATTATAATATCTTGATTAATTCTTATCTCATTCGCCTTACACTATATGCTAGAATCTTGTCTGGATCCCAGATTATGCCTGACGGCAAAAGCTCTTTCCTTTACCCCTTACAACTTTACTGTGGGTTTTTCCATAGCTTGACCTATTAATCTATTTAGAATTTACCAATGTTTTCTAACTTAATCACAAAAGTTTTGTTCCTAGACTACATTGGCTACATCATTTCATTCTAATTGTTCTTAGTCTAGCAATATGTTGATGAGATTACAATTGAATAATTGGTTTACTTCATTCAAATACCTATTATGCATTTTTCCACCTTTCCCTTGTATCTTTCACATAGTATATACTTTTTCTTCTACTAAAGTTTTATACTGACCTTAATTTACTTATTCTCTTACTATTCTCCCTCCTGCATAAATTCTTACATAACTATCCTTATCCAAACCAATAATGCTACCATATTTGATTATTTCTAATCATCAAGAATATTAACACCAATTGGTGATATTCTAATATCTTCTGATTGATTAACTCTAGCCAACATAATTTCCAAGAGTACTTGAATGATATAAAACTAAGATATATCATTGTAGGTAAGCTACTTGATGGAATTAGGTATAGGAGTAGTCTAATTGTCACGCCTTAATTTCAGACACGTGATCGATATAGGAAATCACCAATAAGATGGCACCCTACAAGCCTTTACATGTACACATGCCTAAAAAAACTCAAGTTACTAATTTAGTTTACACAACTAAAATGAAGATGGGGAAGATTTCATAAAAATTTTAACATGATCTCCATTGTACAACCAAATTCCAACATGGTGGACAGGTCCACTTTCATGCATAAAATAAGCCTCCATAGCCATAACACAACTAAAATGTGTTATAACACAAGACTATGCGCAACCTAATCCAACTGTCCAAGACCCCAATGGTTGCTCCATTCGTCTCCTAGGAAATACCTGAAATTTAACCTGGAGGAAAAATGATAGGGGGTGAGTCTTAGACTCAGCGAGATGGAAAACCTCTATCCAAAGGTACAAGTTTGAAAATAAAATACAACATACTTAGGTAGGTTACTATAAATAAGCGTATATGAAGTTATATAAATATTGAATGTCAAGTAAACAAATTGAGATCCTGTCAACATCAAATTGTTTTGTCCAGAACAGAAATTTAATTATGATCACCAAGTAAGTCAAAACTTAACATAGTGAAATATTTATAAAAAAACATTCAAACAAAATAAAAGCAAGTCTGGAAGGATGAATCCATTGCCCCTTCACATGAGGAACTCTAACAGATACAGATAACATGTAGCAGATATTTATTTCTGGAGCAGAGCTCTTAGTCAGATACATATATTAGATAACAGATATTCTAATCCGAAGTCAAGCTCACGGATGGTGGTATTCCATAACATTATCCATAGACATCCAGATAAATTAGGTGCACCTAGGGTTTCTCTATGGAAGTAGCTAAAGGATTCATCCAAATATAATTTTCATACATCACATAAATTCAATCATCCTTGTAAAACTGTCCATGAAAATAAGTACATTATGTTCATATCAAAACATTGGTAAACTTTCATATAAGAATAAGAATTTAGTAACCATGTAGAAATAGGCACTTAACACTATAAAATATGCGTGAGCAATCAGAATCATTTAAAGTTTGTTATGTTTAATATAACTCACAAATATACAAAAATCCTAAAAGTAGCTCATGCACTATGAATCTAAAATATACAGAAAGGATAATTACAAATCGAAAACATCTCATTAATCTCCTTGTAAATCAGTATGATAGAAGGTTTATATCAAAAGATTTAAAATAATGTCCATTCAGACCATATAACTAATGAAACCAGAATTTAGTGCTAAAATACTTTATAACTCAAAAGAAATCATATATTAAGGGACCTTGTAACAATTCCTTGCATATACAAAACCAAACTAGTTTCCATTTACCTCTTTATAACTAAAACAATAAAAGAACAATAACACCCTAAGTTTAGAAATCAAGAAAATATCATTAAAGAATAATTTGGATTAGTTCCCATAGACAAAATAAGCAATGTATATATATATATATATATATGGAGAAATTTCTAGTAACCAAGGGCAGAGAATTTCCACTCACTGTTTAAGATTTGGTTACACCAACTAAACCATGTTGCTCTTATCACTTGAAATTTCACTTGAAGCTCATATCATTAAGGAAATTTCCTTGTGAACTTCTCCAACTCTAGTATTCATGTAAAATCACAAATTCTTAAAAAAAATTAGCATCTTAGCTTCCACTTTCAAAACTGAAATTAAAGAACCCCAAAGGGAAAATAGTTTTAGAGCTTAGCAGAATTTATTTCAAGCAACCCAAAGCTCCCAACTTAAGCCTTAAAATTACAGAACTAGAAAAACTTTACCTATTATAATGCTCAATGTCTCTAACTCAGATTAACTCAGCTATAGAGCCACACTTCCACTTAGACCAGTTGAAAACTACAGGCTAAAGAAAGTAAAATACTGAAAGGTTGGAGAAGAAAGCAACCGAGATTCCTAGCATTTTTGGAGGAGTTTCCCTAGAGAAGCTTCAGAATTTCTAGAGCATTCCAAGGAATCACGTGCATTTTTGCAAGAAAAATATGGTAGGAGGGAGTTGTAGATGGTTATTCGTGGGTTTGAGTGTGTGGTTAGGAGAAAGCCACGTAAGTCTTACAGAAAATATCTACAAGAGGTTACTAAACTAGGAAATGAGAAGATAAAATATTGTTAAATAAACTGCCAATCCTTCTTGATATTTAACTTGTTTAGATTATGCTGGCAAAGGAGACTTCTAAACTTTATTTAAGATCACTAGAAACTGTTCACAATAATTAGAAAAAACTAGACAAATTTGGTACTAATTTAGTCTTTACTCATGACACCCAAATTAAAATATTGAAGCCTATTTTTTTTTAAACTTTTAAAATAGTTTTACTGTCACTCAACTCCTCTCCAAATTATTGTGTTAGAACTTTTCATTTCTAAATTGTCTTCGTGCTACAAAATTCTACAGAAGAGGAAAAAAAATCTACTTGGTTAATTAAGTAATATTTATTCTCCACTAACATGATTTTTGGAAAGAGAAGAAATTCCCTAAAAAGATATTTCTCTAAAAATTAATATAGGTGGTCTTTACACTAGTGGAGATTAATGGCAAGGATAAACAGACATTACAATCAAGACATGTGACTCCACAACAAGGGGTGGGTGTTAATAGTCTCTTGCCTGTAAAATGTGGCCAGCTACACAAGTCACAGACAAGACTCTACTAATACCCTATTTTGTAGTTATTAGGATCTCAAAACCATTACTTTAACACCAACTTTGTCACGACCCAAACTCGGGGCCATGACTCGTGCATAGTCAAAACTTAGTCTAGCATATGATGAAATGAAACATTGAATGAAATCTCAAATTTTCATTTTTTCAAGTTTTACAGAAATTTTGGCAGAGTTTCCTCTGCAAATTGGACATTCCCAAAATACACCTGTTCAAAATAATCCAACAAGTACGTCCATAGTTCATTCAAATCATATAGTACACAGTTTGAAAACCAAAACAAGTCTTGACAATACATAGCAAAGTAAATAACACCACAAACATTGTCTTTAGCTGCAAAACATTGAGTCCAATACAAATTTAATACCAACAAGGAAGCATACCAAAATATCTGGGAGAAAATAGAATTGTCATAAATCTACTCAGCAGTAGGTGGATAATCTAAAAAAATTTTATAAGAAGGGGTAAGTCACACAGACTCGGTGAGGCCATAATAAACAAAGTGAACAGGAAGGGAAGCAAGATAATGCATGAAGAGTATTATAAATAAGATTAAATTTATCAGCTGAAATTATGAGATAGATCAAATAATTAATCATAATTATTAAGAGAAGAATATTTCACCATAAGAGGATTTTCGTTATATTGCCATAAAAATTTAAAAGCATTTAAAACTATGGAATAAAATAAGTAGATTCAAATCTGTGTGAGGTTTCCCATGAAAACACCTAAGCGACTCCACCTTGTTGATAACCTTCTCCTCTTAGGATTGGCCACATCTATGGGGCAGCTCCATTTAATGGGTAGCCCTTTCCTTTGCATTACCATATCTTCACAGTTACCTCTGCTAGCAACCTTTTCCCCTAGCATTGACCATATCCCTTTTTCCTCTTAGGATTGGCTCTAAGTGCAACTTTGCCTAACGGTTATCTCACTCATTAAAATATCATCATATACTAGATGCATCTAGGCCATTAACCCTTCTAATGGCTACAGGGTCCTAACATGGATTTCCCAAAATCATTTGCAATAAATCAATTTAAATTTCATAGTATCATTGAAAAAGATATTCATCCTTCAAAGACATCGAAATTCTCAATTTCAAGAGACATTGTTCCAAATCAATTCAATATCTCGTTTTCACAAATTTAAATTACCAAATTTTTTATAAAAATATAAACAAAAATGTTTCAAAATTTATTTTCAAGGTCTTGTTGCCCCATACTAGCTAATCGGACAATAATAATAATTTAAAGTGGTCATAAAGAACCATACACAGGAAAATTTATTCAATATCTTAAAAGTAGTAATATATGGAAGTATAAAATTTGGCTCATCTAGAGGAATGTAAGTATGCCACAATATCTATTATCCACTCACCACCAAGGAGTCTCAGTTATAACTCCTTAAGCTTACCAAATTCCACTAAATGAAGCTCCTTCAAAAATGATCACCTTAGGAAATTTTCCTACTAATTTCCTTCAATTTTAACATCACAACAACTCCCAAATAAGCAAAATACCAGAAATTTCATTCTCAAAATATACAACCAGTCAAAAAACTCATAAAGAAAAATACCCAAAATTTTCTATGACTCCATTTGGCTAAAAGAAATTACCTAAAGCTATCTACTGAAATAGAAGCAAAATCCCAAGGAACTCTACTCCCAAAATTCAAGGCTAAGCTCCCAAATATCCAAGATTTTGGAGTGTTTCACAAAACGAAAACTGAGATATTATAGAGGAGGTAAGGAGATGAAAATATGAAAGTTTGTGAAGGAGAAAGGTGGAAATATTGAAAAGGTTCAATGGACTTGAAGCTTGAAGTTTTTGGCAATGGAGGATGAGCCTCCCTGGACTTATCAGGTGAGAAGGAGATAAAAACACCCAGCAACTTTAGGTAAGATAAAATATTTTAGTCATTTTCTGGAAAATTACAAAAATACCCTAGATTTTAAGTTTTCATGCAAAAGGACCCCTTATTTCTTATCAATTATACCATCCAACACTATTATACCACAAAATAAATATATAATATTTTCTATTATTTTAGAAAGGAGAAATTTGTCACCAACACTTTTAGGGATCATTCAAAAGTTTTAGGGGTATTACATCAAAAATTTTGAATTATCATATAAAACATAAAATCTTAAATATTATGGCATCTTATATCTTGGTATCCTATATCAATATTCCCTTATAATATTATGAGAGGATCTTATCATGCCTTGCTCCAAGGCATATGATCGGCGTAGGAAAATTACCATTTAAATAATAACCTACCAGTCAAGAATACTTAATGCAATTGATACCTTTAAAAGTAAGTTATGAATTGAATAATAATAAAAAGCTATACTTTAACATACAAATTTTAATAAAAATTTAGGCAGAGTTTCCCCTGAAATATGGACTATCCTAGGGTACATTCAGATAAATCATAAGGTGGATAAGCTTACCGAACAAACATCATGGCCCAACATCAACAAACGACTCTACACATAAAACAATACTACTTGACAATATTATGCTAATACAAACAACATTATAACGACATAATATGCAACTCTATTCCAATTGTCCATAACATCAAGTCTTGCTCCATTCGTTCTCCAGGAAAGTTTGAGCATTTAATTGTGAAAATCTTGCAGCTCTATCTGAGAAAAAAAATAGAGAATATAAGGGTGAGTCATATAGACTCAGCGAGTGTGAAGTACTTACCAAAGGATGCTTGATTTCCCAGACGTATTATGCATTACTTTTGCCAAAGTGTTAGAAATTAGTACAGTCCAATATGTATTAAGAATGTAGTATGTAATATATATAAATATCGAAATAATACACATTACTTTGGGAAACATAACAATATAAACATAGAGAGTTCAGTGGTAAAGATATATTTTCATATCAAAAGAAAGCATGTAAGAATCTCATGAATTGTTTCATATACAAGTTTCAAACTCTCTATGCCTATATATTTTTCATTAAAATAGATTGTTTTCCAAAGTACACAATTCTAGGATCTATACATGTTCTATGGAAGAACCCAAACCAAGACTAGCCAACCATCTTTTGGAACTGCACTTAACTAAAGTGGTGGTCCAATTCTAATCTTCAATAACCACTCTTAACCCAAGGAAAACCCAATCCTCATCCATCCATATCGAGGAACTACACTCACTGGAGAGGAAATCCAATCCACAATTCAAATCCCCTACCAGGAACTACACTCAACTGACAAGGGTTACCCTCTATCAAGAACTACCCTCAATTGATAAAGGTTGTGACCTAGGGTTAACTAGTTATTCCACCACGGATGAACTACGAATCGCAGAGTACGCTTAAACCCAATAATTTTCAAATCTTTCATGGTTTAAATTCCATTGAAATAAAAGGTTCAACCAAAATAGTGGTTGTATGGAAAGGGTCACATCACCAAGCGTACTTCATAAGGCATAAGATTAAAATCACATAAATTTGAACTTCCAAAATTTACTAATTTTACAATACAATACAACATTCCATATACTAGTTTTGGCATGAAAATGTCATACTACCAAGAATAGTTCATAAAGCATAATGTTCATCCATATAAGTTCCATATCAACTTTAAATAAAACTTAGTTCAATAAACTTCCACTTTAAATATGTTTAAATCATCTATCAAATAATCATGAGTAAATTATATAAATACAACAATTCAAGCATCCAAAGGTAAGTAAAACCACTCAACACACAGGTTTTAAGAGACGAGGTGATTATTCCCAACCAGTCTCTACTTCAAGACATGTTTGTTTTCGAAGCGTTTGTTTTCAATGTCCTTAAGAGTATGAGATTTATATAAAAATACATTAGTATCTCAAATTCATGACTACCCTCAGTGTGCTGACTATAATTTAAATGATGAGTTCATATCTTGGGTTCATCTAGTTGTTTCATAGTCTAGTATTCTCAGAACCAAGACTAATTTAAGATTGATAAACCCCAAAATCTTCAGAAAATTGACAAACTGTGACCCAAAGACTAAAGGAAATAAGTAACAATAGATTTAGTTCAATCACTGTCAAAACAACACCCACCAAAATCCAAACAAAGCTTGTTTACCATATAGAACAATTTTATAAGAAAATGAGCATTGGAAACAGTAGTCGCAAGTTGGAAAACCTTAATTGCCAAGACTAAGGTTAGGAGAAAATTACTCTAGTAATTCCAGCCAATTAAGAGAAACCAAAAACAAGAGTGAATCCAGAAACAAATTAAGAGAAATTTTTTTTTTGAAATTTGTATGCCACACAAAGGGGTCCTTAGAAACAATTATGAACGGCCAAATAAAATAAATCTCCAAACCCAGAATTTCACAACCCACAACCAAAATACAATAAGGATTCTATCTTCAACCTAACTCAAAAATGGTCAATGACTTACCTACCCAAAAATGGAGATGGCATTGAACTCATAATTTTCCGCAACTAAACCACACAAAAGAAATTTCCAAATTTGAACAAATGAGGGCTGAAGCTCACCGAAAGAGAAGGCAACTAATTTAATAAGAATGGCCAAGAATCAAATTTCTAAACAGCATGACAAATCGACAAATTAAAATGAAGTAAAGTTACAATTTAGCATCAATCAAAAAGGTTAAGTACTTTCCCACACCCAAATGGTTTTGCAACCAGAGTTTTTTACCCAAAATCGATGCATAAGAGAAACCTTTCACGCACAGCCCGACGGCTGACTCAGATCGAAATAAGGTGTTGGTTGGATGATGGTAGTGGCAGAGGATGGCGACGAGAAGGAGGAACTTGTTAGGGGGTGAAAAACAAGAGAGCTCAGGGGAATGGGGCTGCCAAAATTGGAAGAATGGGGAAGAGAAAATTTTGTTCTTTTGGGACAGGAATTTTTGGTGGATGAAGGAGAGACCAACTTGAAATTTCCCAAAGTTTATAATTTCTATGAATTTGTTACCTCACCCCTACACTTTGTGTTATTTGCTCCTAGAATCATTTACCTTTTTTTATATTTTAATAAAAAAAAGCATTACAGATATGATGAATGAATAAAAAAATTAAGTTTTTTTAGCTCAACTAACTAAATTAATTTCATTAATATCCATTAATACAAACCAATATCCTCTTATATTATAAGAGAAAATGACAGTGTCATGTTATAAAACAGATAGACACAATGTAAGAAACTCATTATTTAATTAAAGATTTTTAATTATATTTATTATTTGTAAACATATATATATATATATATATATATATATTATTTCTCTAACTCTGTCTTGTGCATATCCCTATTAAAATATGTTATTAATTTATTATAAATTTGAAAATTTATACTTACTCATCCACATCTTTACATGTCAGTGTAATGTTCCTCCTAATATATTAATTATAACACATTACACACTCAACTATTATAATTTAGTCAAATTGCACCTCACCGTTTAATGGTTTGTTAAATTTAACTATTTTAATTAAGCGTAATTACACTTTTGGTTCCCCTATTATAAAAGAAGTTTCAATTTAGTCCTCTTATTTTTAATTTAAACAATGTTGCCCTCATAATTTTTTTAAAGTTTCAATTTGGTCCCTTCATCTAACCTCCATTAAATTTTTGATGATGTGGCTATTAAATATCTTACATAGCCTAACTATTTTACTTAGATACTGGTTATTTTACACATTAGCCAACAATAATATTCACATCACATTGTTTTACTAACAATCTCATTTCATCCCCAATTCATTTTTTTTAATTGTTTTTATTTTCCATTAATTATTTTTTATTTTTGGTTTTATGTCCTATTGAAATTTTGGTTGGATTCAGGAAATGAAAGTTGTACAAGAACAATGTCACGCCCCAATTTAGGACACGTGACCAGCGTAGAAAATCACTATTCAAAAAATTTCTTACAAGCCTAAAATACTCATGCAATTTATATCAATTATACTTATCTTTTAATGGATAATAAAAGATAAATATACTTTCATAAAAATTTACTAAGTCAATAATTTATTAAAAATTTTGGCAGAGTTTCCCTTGAGATATGGACTATCTCAAGGTACAAATCTATGAAAAACAAAGGTGGACAGGCCCACCATCAAGCAGAAGCCTCAGTGGCTTATCAAAAAAACAATAAATGGTCTATCATGGACTGTCTATTCAAATTACACATAATTATGCAATTATAATTATAGACCATGAAATAACAAAAATGCAAATAAATCCTATCCAACGTCTATCCACACTTCCTCAAGTATACTCCAATACTACTACTCAAGGTAATGCCTACCAATTCAATTAGCTGGTTCGAAGGATGCAGGCGGAGCTGAAGGAAAATCACCAGTGACCTGATCTGAAAATGTAAAATTTGAGGGGTGAGTCTACTGACTCAGTGAATGAAAAACAGACTTACCAATTGATACATGAACTCCCAGATGTAAAGGGCATTACTGCTAAAATAATATAAAACCTCATTTCATTACTTTTTCAACATAATAAGCATCTAATGCACCTTACATGTAGGAAAAAAGAAATAACTTATATTTCATAATTACATTACCATAATGTTTAATAGTATGAATTTCGAAGAGTATGACTAGAAATACTTCAATAATATTGTAAATTCTTAGGATCCATAACAAACTTCAGGGGAGAACCTAAACCGAGAAAATAGCATTTCCACTTTAGAGGATAAAACTCAACTGGAGGGTAACCCAATCCTCACCCTCGGGAACAACATTCACCGAAGGGAAAATATCTATTTCCTATTTTCCTTCTGAAGCATTCTCATCCGGAGGAAAACCATTCATCATAAAGCCTAATCTTTTGCTAGGAACTCCACTCACTGACAAAGTACCCTTTATCAGCAATTGCCCTCAACTGATAAAGGTTGTGACTTAGGTG
>JASKGM010067775.1:0-16610 GCA_034509205.1 Ceratonia siliqua
TATATATATATATATATATATATATATATATATATATATATGTGTGTGTGTGTGTGTGTGTGTGTGTGTGTGTGTGTATACATCTGATAATGTCAATAAAATGATCGATAATACTCTTCACAAAAGTTTTTTAAAATCAAAAGTAATTTACTGAAGTTCACAAGCATACTAGGATCTATAATGATTAAAGGGAAGAACCCAAACTGAGCAACCAATATTCCCACTTCAAAAGATAAACTCCACTGGAGAGGCGACCCGAATCTCACCTATGGGGAATAGCACTCACCGAAAGGAACAATCAATTAACCACTTCTTTCTGGAGCTTCACTTATTCGGAGGAATATTCACATTCATAATAAATTTCTGTTAAGAACTGCACTCACTGACAAAAATTACCCTTACTAGGAACTGCCCTCAACTGATAAAGGTTGTGACCTAAGTATACTTTGTAGTTCTACCACTACTCTTCTACGGATCCCAAAACATAGTTCTAAATCAATTTCAGAAAGCTTAAAAGTTTGTGCTTTCCCATAAACACTATGGGAAAAATTCATAATTTGGAATAGAATAATAAATTTAACTTGTGTGTGTATATATATATATATATCACTTTGTTTATAATCATTTTCAAATCATGCTCAAACATAACATTAAACCAAAATTTAGAATTTAAAGTTTCAGACATTCAGAGATAAGTAAATATCCACTCACCACTCATCACTCAATCTGTAAGAAATGAGGTGATTATCTTCTATTCAACTCAACCTCAAGACCGATTTGGTTCTAAAGAATTTGTTTCAAGCGTACCTATAATTATAATGTATACACCTATATATCAGTAACCCAAATTCACTGTTGTGTTCATGACACCATCCCCACAACAAAAAATGGAAAAATATTTAGGTGAGAATCCTTTCCACTCCAAATTTTTCTAATTACTTTATCCCTACATCTTCTATGCCAAGAGTTTCCAAGTTTATAATTCTTACCAGTAAATCTTCATAATATATAATTATTATTCTTATATATATATATATATTAAACATTTTGCCATTACACTTTAGAGGACACAATAATTGTATGAATAATTGTTATTTTTTAAAATATAAATTTTAAGAAAATAACTTAAATGTCTTTAAATTTATTATGTTCTTTGAATATAACGACGTAAATGTCCTTACATGTTTTCTAAAGAGATGAGCATAATTTTTTGAATGGTCATTGTATCCGTGTGAGTATTGTATTTTATAGGACAAATTATCATAACTTTCGTTTAGATTTGATAATATAACACTAAACACCTTTTTTGTTTTTAAAATAGAGTAAAATATTATCCCCTCCCCTGAGAGATGCTTTAATTACACTCGCTTCTCCTCTATTTTGAAAACATACAATCTCATCCACTTAACCTAATTCTGTTAAGGATATTCTATTGATTCTTTTTTTTAAAAATAAATTAAAAAATTTAATGACAAACTTACCCTTTTGCACTTTGTCAATTGCACTCTCATCGTCAATCGTAGACCCTAGCAAGACACAGCACAGCAAGCAAGAAGGAGTGTCGTTCAGGAGGGAGAGAAGATGACTGTTCAGGAGGGAGAGAAGAGGATTGTTCAAGAGGGATAAGAGAAGAATGAAACAAAGTGAGACGCTAGCAACAGTACTGTCTTCCTTCCTTCCTCTATTTTGGTGTTCATCTCTTTGTTTTGGGTTTTTGTTTCTTGGCTTCTAGTTTGCTTTATAAATGCTTGTATACCTAAAGCTTGACCCAAAACGATGATGGAGATTTGGTTTTGCAATTTTCCAATTTAGGATTGATAGTTATGAAGAACATCTTGGTTTAAATCTGCAGATGAGGTGTTCCTTTTTTTTCCCAAAGTTCATATCATTTTTGAATAAAAAGGTCAACATTTAAAGTAATAAAAAAGATTATTTGAAATTGTTACCAATATCTCTTATATTATGCTTTGTCAGTATCTAATTTTATGCTTCACTATATATGTTCATGATAAGTACTTCTTAGTTTGAAATTTTCATCTAACACAATGAATATTATAATTCCTTAAATAATATTCATCATGAGTACATCATTTTCGTCATTTGTTGCTCATTATAATAAAGAAAATCTACAATATTATCAATTACATGTCATATAAATATGATGATGTCTATTTAAACCTACTTCTTTCCTTCTCTTCTCAGCCTTATGTTGCAGTTTTAGCTTAATTTATTAATTGATTACCCCAATTATGATCCTCTCAAACTATATATTCAACTTTAGAATGGTAGCTTAGCTTAAGACCCCACTCCTTCATATTATAATCTGCTTGCTTAAACTTTATAAATTGTAATCCTAGAAACTTCTAGGAAGATAATGAAGAGTCACCAAACAAGAACAAACTAGAGAATAGAAATTAAGATATTGTTATTCTGACTAATTATGAAATTTCATAATATATAAGAGATTGATTTGTTACTGATACATGCTTCTTGGTTAATAATTGCAGCTACTATGATGCTTTTGATGACTATCACACCTTTAACATAATATACAATGATAAACAATATGTCATTGACAAAGTAGATACTGACAAATATTGCTATGTTCAAATGGTTGCTGACATGTATAAATGGATTCTGACGGACCTTCCCTTCAATGCTAGTATCATCTTCACAATTAGGAGTATGATACATTCTTCGAATGAATTATTTAAAATTTTTAGTGATGTTGATGTGATGAAAATATTTAAGTTGAATGGGGGTGTTAAGGACATCTACCTAGATATTAGTGAAGTAGAAGTGGTTGAGCCATTTTCTAGAAGTTAGCCCACATCTCAGCCCACTACTGCACCTTCCCACCAAGCACCTCAAACCACACCTCAGCCCACTAATGCTCCTTCCCACCAAACACCTCAGTCCACTAATGCATCATCCCAATAAACACCTCAGGCCACTCATGATTATGATGGCAATGAACCCTCTAATGAAGTGTTGTTCCTTGATTCTGATGAAGACTATGATGTGCACAAATATGTAAGTGATGGTGAGTCTCCTTATGAAGATAGTGTAAGGTCATTTGAGGAGGAAACATTAGAAGATGTCAGTTAGCCATAAGTTAACTTTGATGGAGAGAGCTTCACCAATGGTAGTGATATAGAATTGGAGACAAACGTTATTAACATTAATAAAAATAGGAAAGGAACAAAATTTGAGTATGGTGAAAATGGTCAGGTGCAATTAGAGAGGTTCATTTTTTTGTTGATGTGAATGAGTTTAGGACTGTATTGAGAGATTATATAATTCAAGAGAATTTTGACATCATTAGGCTGAAGAATTCATACTTCACTGCTCCTGGTGGAAAAACTTACATGATCAAGAATTATGAGCCAAGATATACATGCATTAGGCAATTTGAGAAGACCATTGCCACCTCTACTTGGATGGCAGATAAATTGAGGGGGTCATTACAAGATCATACTAACATGAGCTATGACTTTATGGCTAATGAATTAAACACTAGATTTGGTGTTGAAGCCCATCCTATGCAGTTGTATAGAGCAAGAAAAAAATCAAGGGAAGAGATTGAAGGTTCCCATGCCAAGAGTTATAAAAAAATTTCCCAAGTATGCTGAATTGTTATTAGAAAGAAATAGATGTAGCATTGTTAAGTTGAGTTACCATGCAAACCAACTTTGACAATGTCCCCTGTTTTCAAAATATTTTTTGTGTGCTTGGATGCTTGTAGAAATGGGTTCTTGAAAGCTTGCAGGCCTTTCATGGGCTTGGATGTGTGCTACTTGAAAGGACTTTATGGTGGAGTTTTATTGGCTACTATTTTTCTAGATGCAAATAATGGGCTATTTACTATAGCTTATGCAATCACGAAAAGAGTGCAAGGATTCATGGTGTTTTTTTTTATACTACTTGCATCAAAGTATTAGGACCATGGAATCATGATAAGCCATACACAATTATGACTGATAGGCAAAAGGTAAGCATGGTGTTTTATTTATTTATTGTTTTATATTACTTATGAAATCTTATTTCTCACACTATGTAGTTTATTTCAGGGCTTGTCTCAAGCATTCTCAAAAAAATTTTCAAATGTTATGCATAGGCATTGCACTAAGCATTTGTTGAATAACTTCAAAGCTAAGTTTCCTATTATAATTTTGCTTGATTATTATTGGAGGCTATTAAGGCGCCAAATGAGTTTTTGTTTAAAAAAGCAATCGGCAAAATGAAAATTCATGACAAGAATGCATATCACTATTTGATGAACATCCCATTTCATAATTGGTCTAGGCATGCATATGATCAAAGATGTAAGAGTCCATATATAACTAATAACGAGTTTGAATCATTTAATGATTGGGTTGACAAGTTGAGAGACATCATTGTTTTGAACTTAGTGGATGGATTATGGGCCAAGATTATGGGGAGCTTTTGAAGAAAGGCTGAGACTTGTTTGAAATGGCTACAAAAAATAAGACCTTAAATTGTGAAGGACTTGAACTTTATTATTAAGGATTCTAGATTTTGTAGAGTTAAGACAACTGGCAGGAACCAATATGAGGTGTATGATGGCATGACAAGGTTTCCTGTTAATTTAAATTTACATTCCTGTGAATGCAAATGATGGCAAATTAGTGGTTTGCCTTGTAAACATGGTGCAGCTGCCATTACATACATAAGAGGAAAGATTGATGATTATTGTGAAGCCTATTATACTAAAGAAATGTACATGGCAGCATATGATGGCATGATCAGTCCCTTACCAGATGCCAATATGCTTGAAGATACATATGTGCTTCTACCTCCATTACATAGCTTCCAGGAAGACCAAAGAAAAGTAGAAGAAGAGAGAAAGGTGAACAAGCTCCATTAGACACAAGAAGAAGATTTTCCATAGTCAAATGCACCAATTGTCAACAACTGGGACACAATAGAAAAGGCTACTAAAGAGCACCTGTTAAATCAAGGAAAACATGGTAATTATGAAATTTTAAGAATATCATCACTTACGAATTACATGAAATTTTGTTATGAAATTTTAATTATTGTAGACTCCTTCAACAAGTGCATCATAGTCTTCAATAAGGGGAACTGGAGATTATGCCTCTATACAAGAAAGGCCAAGATCACATGTGCAAGCTAAGGAAAGAAAGAAGGTAGTTATTTTACATATCTCTAAGTAATCTTTTTTATAAACATGTAAACTTCTCAAATTCATATATTTTTTGTTTAAACCAGAAAATTAGAAAAGGTAGAGCACCTGACAATCGTCCATCAGATTCAGCTACACTAGGAAATAATGTAACACCAGGAAGTATCTTTAGGGAACCAAACTTTAGTCCTAACTCCAGAGTTACAAATACGGTGAGAAGATCTGCACAAAGAGTTGTTGCTAGGGCTACCAAACAACCAGATTTGGTTTAAACAAAAGAGAAGCCACATCTTCAAGCTAATGAACAGCCATAGGGAATCTTTTGGACCACTAAACATCTGACTTCTTTTTTGTTTTGTTTTGATTTTATTAATTGTAAAGTGGGTGGTGGGGTAAGTTAGGGAGAATAATAAATGACTTTTGCACATGTTTCTGTATTTTTGGTACTCCTATATTATGTTAGTGGCTGGCATTGGGTAATAAATTGACTTTTGCATAGGTTTTGTTATTATTGATACTCACTACATTATGTTAGTGGCTGGCCAGTAGGTAGCTATTTCTTTTGTAATATATATGAAATTGTAGACAGAGTTTCTGCATAGATATGCAAGAGTATTTTGGTCTTGCACATTTTATATTAGAATACTTTGGTGAAGGAACTTTTTGCACATCTTTTTATATTATTGGTACATTTTATATCACATTGTATTATTGGTGAATTAATTGTTCACTATGTTTACCTGACTCTTTATGAGAGAAGAAAACAAAAGATCATTGAGAGTACATTTAGTTTGCATTAGCTAATTGAAACCCTCTATTTCAATTTGATCATATTAAAATCCTAATTTAGATAAGGTATATTATTTATAGATTATTTATTATATTATTTAATATTATATATTTAATTATATATATTTTTTATATAATTGTATTCTTTTTATATAATTTATTATTTATTCTAAGAATTTTAATAATATTTTTTATTTATTTTTATATTTATAATAATTAGAAGAATGAACTACAACCCTGGAGGCATAGACTAAAGATCATTTCATTCGTATTGCCCTCTACTATAAAAAACAAGCCACTATGTCAAAGGAAGGTAAAAAAAAAAAAGGTATTTTGGTCATATTAGAAAAATTAGACTTTTGATAAGAAGATAACAGTCAACTTTAATGGTAGTTTCATTTTTTAATTTAGTTGTAACTTATTTTTAATTTACAGGGGAGTAGAGTATATGTTTTCAAAATAGAATAGATGAAAGTGTAATTAAAGCATCTCTTAGGTGAGGGAAGAGTATTTTACTCTTTAAAATAACACTCAACTATTGGTGAAGGTATAAAAAAGTCATTTTTATCATTGTTTTTCATTAATCTACCATATTAGTGTTAAGGATAAATTAGTATTTTTACACATTCATAAGAAAATTTGAGTGTCATTTTAAAAACTAGAAAGAGTATCAATTATTATATTAATAAACCGTTATAATAAATTACCCAATTTCATTTCAACGTACTTCATTTTACCAAAACCCCAATTGAAAATTACCAATTAAAAAACATTGTGGCATTGTAGAATTAAAATGATGACAATTTAACTATCTTTGAAAGAAATCGAGAAAACTTGTTATTTAAGCAAAATATAGTGTAGAGTCTGAAATGATCACATCAACCATTTCTGAATAACATCCAACAAACATACTAAATTATTCGATGACAAAAGTAGCAACAAGGAAGATGGAATGACATCTATACATAGCTATAGTCTCAAGTGCATCTGAAATGCTATTATGTTTTACAAACCTTAATACAAAAAGGAAACAGATATATGGCATGCCTTTACAAACACATCATTGACATTACCAGATGACCTAAACATCATACGGTGAAAAAAATTGCTACAAAGGAATAGCTACTCTATTATGTGCTTATCGTGATATTGATGTTGGTGGTTGTTTAGCCTTATGAAATAATAGTCCACGTGGAAGCAGTTGATAGGGACGATGGGATATAGGGGGCGATGGTGGACTCAGTTAAGTTTTGACACATATCCTTCCCTTTATGCTCATTGTCCAACCTAGTCTATGCAACAATTGTGCTACATTTTGGGTTACTTATTGCGGTCACCTACTTGTCTTACCAAGTAAATTCCTTGTTGCACTCAACAGCGGGCTCTCAATCTACATTTCTCATTTTGTTGTCTTGTCTTTTTCCATTCTCTGGTGTTTATAGAACATCTTTGTAACCTTTTATTTATTGTCTAGCGTGTATTTACCAGTTTTACCTTTTAGTGGTTTGACTTTAGCTTTGTATATATACTTTGTTTTAGAGCCTTTTTTTTTCAAATAATATACTAAGAATACACAATTCACACTCCTTTGAAACTTTCATGGTATCAAAGTACCATTGATTCACAAGCTTTTTTCCCTATCTTTAACCAAAATTTACCTGTGAGATGTCAAACCCAAGTGAGCAAGGAAAGGAAGTCATGGAGAGCACATGGACTATGATCAAAGGCAAGAGTATGGATTTATGTCCCCATTCTTCATCCATGCTTCCAATAACCCTAGACAAATCTATGTTACAGAATTTCTCCGAAATGGTAACAATGAAAAGTAAGTCAATGATATGACCAATGCCCTTCTAGCCTAAGCAAAAGTTATGCTTCGTAAGCGAACATTTATCAATGCTGTCAACAGATTCACCAGATTTTAAGCATTGGAAGAGTTGCAATGCAATGGTGGTTGACTGGCTTAAAAGCAACATGGAGAAAGATATAAGGTGTAGAATCATATATGCAAAGATGGCTCATGAAATTTGGAATAACTTGAAAGATTGTTTTGAGAAAGGATCAATGCCAAGAGCCTTTGAAATTCGGAGGTCCATCACTACACCCAAACAAAAAATGGCCTCTGTAGTTCATACTACACGACACTTCGCACTATATAGGAAGAGTTTGAGTCACTCTTGCCTATACTGAGATGCACATGCATTACCAGGAAAGAAATTTCTGAGATGCGTGAGGAAGAAAAACTCTATTATATTCTGATTGGGCATCTAGGACTCTTAGGACTCAGATCTTGAGCTTAGAACCTTTGCCCACATTAAGCAAAGCCTATCACATGGCTTCCATAGACGAGAAGCAAAGGGAAATTTCTGGTGGCCAAAGCACCACTATTGAAGGTGTAGCATTTCAGGGTCAGTTCAAAAGAGCAGATACTGAGAGAGTTGATGAGCAATGGAGTGAAAAGAGGGAAAGGACAAGATATAATCATTACGACAAGCTCAGGCACACCTAAGAAAAATTCTTTGAAGTTGTGGGTTACCCTCACAATTAGAGAAGGAACTCATGCGAGATTGGCAAGAAATAGAGGATACCAGCAAGCAAGGAAACAAGGCCCAAGCCTAGGGTTGCACATGTATAGAATGAAAGTAACCTCACTGCTGGAATATATCAAGTGAAATTAGCAAAATTGTTGCAATACCTGAAAATTGATGGAGAGCCTTCCAACTCAATGAACCAATCCACATGTCTTGTTCCTAACATGGTTGGTAAGATCAATTGCATAAAGTCTTGGGTAATTGATTCAGGGCCAACAGAATACATCCCCTATGATGATACCATATTATACAAAAA
Source organism: Ceratonia siliqua (assembly GCA_034509205.1). NCBI lineage: Eukaryota > Viridiplantae > Streptophyta > Magnoliopsida > Fabales > Fabaceae > Ceratonia > Ceratonia siliqua. Next base: position 8,804 of record JASKGM010067775.1, read on the forward strand.
GGGAAGAATTATGGGACCACCGATCAATATACCAAATGGAGAGATTATTCCAGTCAAGGCTATTGGAAAGGCCAATCTCCCATATAGAATGAATTTGGAACATGTGTTAAGCATTCCAAATTTCAAATGCAACCTATTATCAATTAGTAGATTGACAGAGGAATTTAATTGCACCTTGACATTCTTGGTAGATCTTTGTGTGACGCAAGACTTAACTTCAAAGAGCATGATTGGAATAGCTAGACAATGTGATGGCCTATACTACCTTGAACTCATGGAGGGATAGGGAATTGCCAAAACTATTGACAAGGTGAACAGTTAAGAACTCTGGCATAGAAGATTGGGTCACATTTATGATGCAAAAATTAGGCAAATTAAACTGATGTTAGTAGTGGTTTTGAATTTAATTGTAAACCTTGTATGAAGGCCAAAAAACCAGATTGCTTTTTGTAGTTAGTTCAATAAAATATGCCTCTGTTTTTTATTTAATTCCTTATGACATATGAGTATCGTACAAAACCATCCTCTGTTAGGCACATAATTTTCTTTCTATTGTTAATGATTATAGTAAAGGAGTTTAGGTTTATTTGATGAAGTATAAATATGAGGTTTCTCACTATCTGCCTATGTTCTGCAATATGATTGAAATGCAATTTCGGAAGAAAACTAAGCAAATAAGAACAGATAATGGGGGAGGACTCCAGTCCAATTATATAGTTAACTACTATGAAGAACATGGCATAATACTACAAACATCCTATAGCCACACACCCTAACAAAATGGGGTAGTCAGAAGAAAGAACTAACATATCCTAAAAATGCCCTGGGCCTTGATATTTCAACCAAGACTATCAATTAAATTTGGGGCAAATGTGTTCTTACTATGGTGTGTTTAATTAGCAGGTTGCTTTCTAAGGCCATCAAATATAAGACACCATCAAAGGATGTAAAGAAAACTTGTTAAGCAAAATAAAGCTTAGCCTAACATGATCAAATCAACCATGGAGCTTTTTACCATTGCACATGTTACTTTTAACCTGTTATCTCATGACAAAAATAACAATAGTTAATTCTCTAAACACTACTAAATTATCCAGTCTCATAATAATTACCCAATTGCGTAACAGTGAAATTTCAAAAAAAAAATTATAATTAAATTTTCCCTAGTGAATAATTTAATGTCTCACTATCAAATACCTAAAACATTATAATTAGTTCAACGGTAATATGTTAAATATTATTTACAGAAAAGGTATTAATTTACACTTTATTCAATATACTAAAAAAATAGTCTACCTTATTATCACTCTAAAACCCAAAGTTTTTGTAGTAGGGAAGAATTCACTTGTTTTATAACATTAAAACAAATATAATAATTATTAGGTGACAAAAGCAATATCAAAGAAGATGAAATGACATCTATAGCTATAGTGTAATGGAGACCTTAATCAAGCCATTTCTAGAAATGTAAGAATAGCCCTAAATAATAGAGCAATAAGCGGGTTAATGCAATGGAAAGAATGCATTAAGGGCTTGGCCAGCATAGACAAGCATACACCAACAACTAATGAGAGGTAATGTGGCATGCCATGCGGTTGCATGATAAGGCCTAGTGATGGGAAGAGTGGCACGTTAGGAGGTTGCATGATAAGGCTTATCAGGCATGCTAATAGGCGAACACTAGGGCCTCACAAGGGGGAGCATGGGCGTAAGTTTCAACCATCATGGGCTACACAAGCTCGGCCACCATGGGATGCATGCTAAGGCCATACAAAAGAAAGCATGGCTTGGCCAACATGGTGTCAGCACCCACCAACATTGGGCCACCAACTAGAACAAGTAAGGCTTACACCAAGCATGTCTTAGCCAACATGGGCTCACAGAGGCCAAGTGGAGAATCCAAGAGCACAAGAGGCCCATCCAAGTAAGACACCTAACACACCACTTAAGCACCATCAAGAAGGAAGACAATGCTCCCTAGAGCTAGTTCATGGGATTAAAGCCTTGATGGTGAGACAAGGTTCCTTGCTATTTTTTATTATTAGTTTGAATTTGATTAAGTTATGATTAGGTTTTATTCTTGACTTTATGTTATTAGGAGTTACAATTAGGATTTTATTTTTATTTGAGACTTGCATTATGATTTGTTAGTTTTAATTGTGTTTTTGAATTTAAATTCCAAATGTAAAGAGGGAATGGGATAATGGACACACCTATATGAAGGTCCCCAAGCTTTATATGATGTAGAATGTTGAAGAGGTGAACAAACCTAGACTTATTTCAGGATTAGTCATCCTTTTGGAGATTTTTGAGTGCTAGCTCGAGTTAGTCTCTATTTTCTAGTTGATTCTAGAGTTGTCCCAAGGTAGCTTAGTTTTGAACCCCCCACTGTTCTAAGAGTTATCTCGAGATAGCCTTAGTTCAAAACCCACTCGTAGTTACCTCGAGATAGCCTAAGAGTGTTATCCCTCATCAACCACCTATCATCCAATAATCTTAGAGTTATCCTGAGATAACATTTGATTTCGTTCACCCATCAACCATACCATTTACTATTATGAGGTGAGAGTGCAACCACTCCTACACAATGTCAAGTGCAACAGAAATGGTAGCTATTATGTTTTACAAACCATGATAGAGAGAGTGGTTAGTAAAATTGAGAATTACAAGTTGGAATTTCAATTGGAGTAAAATAAGGCAAAAGAAACAATGAGAAGAGAAAACATATGGCATGCCTTTACGTCGTTGATATTACTAGTTGATGAATGATAAACATAATACAGTGAAGAAAGTGGCAACATAGGAACAAATATTCTACAGTATATGCTTATCCTGATCCTGGTTGTGGTGGCAACGGTGCCTCCACTGGAAAGAACAAACGAAGGCATTGAGGAGATGGTGGACTTAGTAGTGCCGATCGTTTATTAGATATTATCTTCAACTTGTTAAGGGAATTATGCAAAGATGCCCAAACACTCACTTTGAAGGGTGATTATCTTCATCTGTTGTCATCCCTTACTGAGGCAAAAAAAGGTTTAGTTGGAAGAATCTCTTATGGTTCAACATCTCTTTGAAGCATCTCTATTACCTTGCTCATTGCGGGCCGATCACTTGGCCTCATCTGTATACAATCTAAAGCTATCGCAATCAACTTCTAGGCTACCTTCTTTTCCTCATCAGTGGCATTGCTCATAAGTATTGTTTCCTCAAATTGATTATAAACCCATTTGGCAAAGTAAGTTTGCCATGAATTCTCCACAACATTTAAGTTCTTTCTTCTTCCTGCCATTTCCATCAACATCATCCCAAAACTATAGACATCAGCTTTGTATGAGACACCTCCAATGTTTTTGTAAAACAATTCAGGAGCCATGTATGCCATTGTTCCTCTGGCCACTGTTAGAGACACAATACTATTATCTATTGGACACAACTTTGCTAGGCTAAAGTCTGAGATCTTTGGATTGAAATTCTCATCAAGAAGAATGTTGTGAGGTTTGATATCAAAGTGTAGGATTTGCATGTCACAACCTCGATGTAGGTATTCAATTCCACGAGCTACCCCAAGAGAAATCTTGTAGATTTTCTCATAGTCTATTGATGATCTTCCTTGCTCCTATGAAAGTATGTACTTATCAAGAGATCCATTAGGCATGAACTCATAAACAAGAGCTCTCTTTCTCCTTTCTGCACAAAATCCTATTAGTTGAACCATATTGACATGACGAAGACATGACGAATGGTTCCAATGGTGGCAACTTCATTGATGAAGTCATGCCCATCAGTTTTAGACTTGCCTAATAACTTCACAACCACATCATGCTTACTACGAAGCTTTCCTTTAGAAACAAAACCGTAGCCTCCTTCACCTAACTTGAGCTTGAATCCTTTGGTCATTCTTTTTATGTCAGAATAAGAGTACTTGATGGGCACTAAATTATTGTGACTTCGGAGAAAATCCTCAACTCTGTCATCTCCAGATAAATGTCGCCTTCTCCACTTATAAATTAAAAACCCAACTACAATTGGGAATCCAAGTACAAATTTTCCTATAGACCACAAGATTACTGTGGACAAAACTGCACAAGATTCGAACATTAGGTTTTTGTAAGAACTTCAATTTAATTAGTTTCATATTCAATTCATTTCATTTCTTGAGACAGTCGTTTTTTACTTTTTTTCAATGTATGTAGGATGTTTCTGTTTCACTCTCATGCGAACGTTCTTTGTGCTAAAAGACTAAACAAAGTATTCATTATCACTTGATAAGAACCTTTAATATCATCTTCAAAACTCTTTAGTTCTAAAAATTTGAATGATAAGGAAAAAATTCATAAATATTATTATTGAATACTTCCAACAAATAAGATTAAGGTAAGTCATGACTTTTATATATATAAAGTTATGGTTATTATCTTATTCATTCTATATTAATGATTTAGTTTGTTTTTTTTTTTTTTTTGGGTAAACCGTGACAGATAATGACACAAATTTCTAACGTAACATGTTCAAATGGAGAGAGAGGTCTTATATGAATTTAGAGCGTCGTGCGCTGTTGAAAGTATGAACAGTGAAAAGAAAAACGAAAAATGATCAGGATTCAGGACAAAGGTGATATGATTATTATTACAATTAAGTTTCAAATGGTATTTCTATGCTTTAACTAATAGTAAATACAATAAAGAAATTTAGCTGCTTACCGTAATAAAACGAGATGTCCCAAAAATCTGCGCAATGTACACGATATAGGCTTTGTTAGTGAATTCGAACAAATTAATGTCTAAAATCACCGTAACTAATAGTCTAATAGTGAATACAATGAAGAAATTTAGCTGCTTACTGTAATAAAACGAGATGTCCCAAAAATCTGCGCAATGTACATGATATAGGCTTTGTTAGTGAATTCGAACAAATTATTGTCTAAAATCACCGTAACTAATAGTCTAATAGTGAATACAATAAAGAAATTTAGCTGCTTACCGTAATAAAATGCGAAGTACCAAAAATCTGCACAATATACATGATATAGGCTCTGTCAGTGAATTCTAAAATCACCATAACCAACGCCAATCAAAGAAAATATAGGATCATTGGTATCTTTGGACATGGGATAGCAACCCACCCTCATTGTTTTGCATTCCAATTATTCATAAGATCAAGAATGTCAAGAATGTTACTCAATTGTCACAATTGTTGAAAGTCTTCACTAGTCACAGTTGTATTTGATTTTGAAGTAAAAAAAAATGAATGACTATTGAAATTTAGGTGCACTTGCAGTTGTAGCCAGCTATAATTATTGGCCTATGTACGTAAATAATATTATTCATATAATATTTTTTGGTTAATATAATTTTTAATTTTTATGGTTTTACTCAATTTTTATTAATTGAGTCTAAATTAATAAAATTATAAGGACCTTTTTGTAATTAAAAAATTGATAAAATTAAATGGGTCAATCCACTAAAAGATTAAAAATATTAAACATGTAAAAAATAAATACAAAAGAAATACTTCAATTAATAATTAATAAAAACATATCCCTACTTAATATAATATAAATAGAAAACTCATAAATATTAAATTATATGATAATTTATATCAGATACTCCTCAGTGTATCATTAAAAAATAGAAAAAAGAATCCCAAATAATTTAAATAATAAACTAAAAAATATATGATAATTCATATTCATAAAAAGATTCTTAAATATCAAATAAATTCAAGTATTTAAAGCTCGCATATATTATGGTCAAATATTACCACATACACTTCACTAAATTTATAATAAACTCACACACAAAAATATTACTCCAAGTCATAATATAATTCACAAATTCATTATACAATATACATCCATAAATATCAAATATATTGAAGCATTTAAATCTCACATACTTTAGAGTTTGACTAAAGATTACAAAATTATATAATGAGTAAATAAAATAAAAAAAGTGGGTTAAATGGGTTGTCTCCTGAGTTAAGTGAGTAAGGTCAAAATTGACTTAGTTCTAAGTGAGTAGATATTTTACTATCTTAACCCATCATTTATGTGGATTAAACGAATTGTGTTATAGATATTATCAACACAACAAAAAAGGACATTTTTTGTAATTTTATCATATTCATAAAAAAATTATTGCAATATTCCCCTATCTCTATACCATCAGCACCATTATCTAAAACAATTACCACTAACATCACTATTCCTCTTTCCTTTTCGAGAAAAAGATTATATAAGTTGACGATAATATTTTTTTCTTTTCTTTTCCAAAGTTTAGGATAAGATTATGTCCTATTTTTAAGTATTTGCTATATATCAGGTACTGAAATTGTAGCAAACTCGCCTAATTTTATTTTGTGGATGTTCTAAGCTACACTCGGAGGCATCACAGTCTCCGAATTTTATTTATTTATTTTTCATGTTTTATCTTTCTCTCTTTAATTTTTTTTGGTATTTTTACTTTTTTTTTTTGTATTTCTGTATTTTTTTTTTAATTTTTCCACTTGGTTTTGACTTTTTTAAGCATTGTGTTCTAAATTTTTTTTTGAATTTTTTGAATTTATTTTAATTTTTTTAAATTTTTTTCTTAAATATTTTTTTCTTAAAATAAAAAACAAAAACAAAATAAATAAAAAACAACAACGACACCGATGTAGGTTAAGAACACACCTTCCTTTTGAAGCTCTCGAGCCCATGGCTTCAATTTGCTGTCAGCGTCCACACATGGGGTTGCGTGCCATGTGATCTGAAGCCCCTTCACCTCCTCAATGTGTTCTTCTGGGTCTGAACATTTCTTATTACACGTCCTGGGCCACGGCGGCAATAACCTCACAGTCAAGTCTATGTTGCAAAATTCTGGCACTTTCGACACACTTGCCTTCAACGGTAGAACATAAGAATAATGCCCTCTCTTGTCCTTACTCAACGAAGCATTGTGATTGTGTCCTCTTCCACATGGTTCTGCGATAACTGCATATTGAGGAGAAGTAATTGGATTTTCATAGTTGATGTATATCATTCCATCCGGTTTCCAATAATACGGATAAAAATAATACTCATCAAAATAATCAAAATTATAATGACGATCAAGAAAATTGGATTTTCACAGTTGATGCCATGTGTGTATGTCTGAATGTCTGATATCCATAGATTTTCTGAAACTGAGTAGGGACGAGGAGCAAGAAAATTTGTGTCAGCATGGAGAGAAATCAGATGATGAAACTGAGTTAAACAAAGAGGAGAGAGTCATTAAAACTTGAAAGCAACACGATCCCATGTAAGAGATGAGTAAAGTAGCCGATTGGTTTGGTTAAGAAAAAAATTAGGCATTTTGTCAATGGAGTAGAGTTCTCTAAGTTATGCCATCGTTTTTCCTGGAAATTTCCCATAAAATATTTTCCTGGTGGCCAGTGTCAAGTGGGTCACTTTTGAGGAGATGAAGGGTTATCATTTTTAATTTGAGTGTCTTCATCTTCGCTTAATATATATGGATGGACAATTGGTAGAAATCTGAAAATTAAACACAAAACCAAGGACCCAAAAACAAAGGAGTTAAAACAGACTTGCTATTAAAAAAATTACCGCTATAGTAAATAAAAGATAAAAGCAAAGTGGGTGAACTAATCATACTAAAATGATTTTCGCATTTAAAATAAAACATTATCCTAACAAAAACTAGGATGAAAGCAGGTTGAATTTTCTCAAGCGCTGATAGCTAGTGCACGCGTTTCCCTATATAATTGATCCATGAAATCATGGTTTTTTTAGGGAGTCACTAAATTGAAATCTAAGTTTTGGTTACAATAA
>JASKGM010067796.1:0-51540 GCA_034509205.1 Ceratonia siliqua
CTAACACCTTCCCTACACGTAATTAGACTCCCGAACCCTTCCTCTGGTTCCGAGGACCAGTTTTCCCTCTATTTTTTTAGGATCCCAATTATCCTTCTAATTAATTGGTGGCGACTCCTATTTTCTCTGCGTTTTCCCTCATGCGCCCTAAAGTCATAAAGCGATGGCTTTTTCACCGGCCGTCACGTTGTGACATTAATTGATTTATTTTAGATATAAGATTTTATTATTTAATAAAATTAATTCATAGGTAAAAATTAAATTAAATTTGTAGATTTAATTTAGAGTAAAATATTGTTTTAGTCTTCACATATACAAGAATTTTGAATTTCATAACAATAGATTAATTTTTCAAATTTGATACCCATCATTTTTAAAGTTGTTCAATTTTATTTTTTTATCTAGTATTTGTTCAGTTCACTAAAAAATTGTATACATAACAGGTTAAAAACTACGTGAATTAATGCTGTGAAATGTATTTTTAACCTGTGTAATTTTGTTAATAAACTGGTGGGGATAAAATTGAACAATTTTGAAAGATTAAATATTAAATTTAAAGAAATCAATATGTTAAATATGAAATTCAAAATGCATGTATACCGATTAAAATAGGGTTTTGCTCCTTAAAACTTCTAATTTATTCTAGGAATATTTAGGAGTAGATTTTTTTAAAAAAATTAAGATTAAAGTTTTTTTAAAAATTCATAACACAAATATTAAAAAATAATTCAAAAAATAAAATAGAACAAAAAAAAATAAAAAAATTCTTTTTATTTTTTTGTTGTTTTCAAATTTCTTAACTTATTTCTTAAAATAAATTTTTTTAAATAATTTAAAAAATTTAAAAACAAAAAACATACTCTTCGTCCCCAAACCTTGTTTAGTTTTTTCATCCTACCCTTCCCTTTTTTTTAAGATGGTTTTCTTTTCTTTTTTGAAAGTTTTTAATTTTCTTCAATTTTCTTATTTTTTAAATGCATTATTCTTTTTAAAATTTTTGAATTTTTTTATTGTGTTTATTTTTTAAACTTTTATTATTAAAAAATAAAAATTTTTATTATACATAACCATAATATTTTTATTCTTATATCTATTTTTTTATTTTTAATATTAATTAATTATTTTTTATGTCATATATTTTTAAAATTTTTTTAAATTTAAAAAAAATTTACTTATGAATAAATATATTTTAAAAAATAATATATAAAAAATTTATAATATAGAAAATAATTAATTAATATTAAAAAAATAAATTATTTTAAAGACAGACCCATCTCTAACCGGCTTAAATTCCAAGAGTTTGACCCGAATCGCCCGAGTTATATGGTCCATGTGTCTGTGAGTCTGGTAGTAGTCATGGTTTCCATGTCTCCGTTGTTGCAGAGGCGTTCCCTCTGCACCAAAGTGCCCAAAAAATGGAAGGTGAAGCAGGTGACCAAGTCCAACTTCCAGGAATCGTTGGAGGAGATAAAGACCCATATCTCAAACTCCGACTTCATAGCATTATCTATGGAGAAGACAGGGTCTTTCTCAGCGCCATGGCACCGTGTGCTGCCGTTTGACACCGCGGAAACCGCCTATTGCAAAGCCAAGCGCTCAGCCGAGCGCTTTCAGCTTCTTCAATTTGCTGTTTGCCCATTTTCAATTACCAATTCCAATAAGTTCATCGCTCACCCGTGAGTACCTTAAAGCCCTTTTGCTTTTGAAAGTTTTATTGTTCAAGTGATGCTTGTAAAATGAAGAGAGATGTTTGAAAGTCTTCGAAAATACGAACTATTGGGTATGGTGCAGGTACAATTTCCTTTTGTTTCCTAGAGACGAGCTGAAAATGGGCATGCCCACTTATAGTTTTTCATGTCAAACATCGTATCTGACGTCTATGGCTCGTGAAGGTTTCGATTTTAATGCTTGCATATATGATGGTAAAGTTTCTCATTTTTCTGCTTCACGGGTTCTTATGGTCTACCAAATGCTATTCTTATTGAGGGAAAAATTGGAAGCACAATGACAGTGTCATTTTAGGATTTGCGGAAGTTTTCTTGTTATGCTTTATAAAACAATCAACTACGTTAATATGGTTTTAGAGTTATCTGTTGCCTGTGTAAAAATTATGGCAAAAAGATGAAAGTTGCAAGTTCTCAGGCTCTGATTCTATTAGTGATTTAATATAACATACAAGTATGCTTTTCTGCTACTTGTAATGTACTAATGCATGCTTTATGAGTTTATGTCTAGGTCAAAGCCGGATTCCCGTATTACTTGCAGAGTCTTTTAAAATATATCCTTGAAAACTTCATAAATGCGATACTTTGTTTTGCGCCAAACAACATTAGTTATATTGCTCAGAAAGTTTTACAAACTGTCTTATGCCATGCAAGTCTTTCTTCTGCTTGATTATTGAGCAATGACAAATCGAAAATCTTCCCCTACCCCTGTCATCGTTTTACATTTTTCTTCCTAATTTGCTGAGCAAAGTTGGATCTCTTCTCTTGATTTTTCTTTTCTAATTTTTTGTATTGGTTTGAGGATGACACCATGAAAAAAATATTCACAATGAAGTCTCTGTACAGGAGTTTCCCTTTCTTCCTTTAGAGTCTGTGAGAACCAAATTGGATTTTTTCTTCTGCCTTTGATGGTATAAGGCTTGATTAAGTTCTCTGGCGATTTCTCTTAAAGGCAAGATGAATGTATATCTAAAAATAAATTTGAAAAAATAAAAAACTTGTGTTACAAATATATCAATTTCTTATCTTTTTGTTTTCTTGGAATACAAGTAGGATTTGAGGACTTGTTTATCACCTGAACCGATATTCTCTTCTTCTGCATACCAAGAATGCGCGAGAACTCTATTAAATATGTAAATACAGAAAGCTAATGCTATGCTATGTGAAATTTGGATCTAGAGCTCTGCTACTTATTTTATATCTTGATAACCTGACTCAAATTGTGTGACAGGTATATCATATCTATCTAGAGCACAAGAGTCTGCAGCTAAAATTTGTATAGGAAATCCTTTGGCATCTCTTAGTATGATGAAATCTTCTTCAATCTCCACTGTGGCTGATACACTTTTTGTCGAAAGGATTAGATCACGCATTAGACATTGGATAAATACATGTAAAAGCTCTGGCACAAGCACAAGCAAAGATGGTAAGAAAATCTTCACTACATCCTTTGTAAAATAAGGTTATTGTTGGAACCTTCTTTTATTCTTTAACTCTTATTTTGTGCAGAGGATCTCATCACCTCCCTTAGGAAAATTGTGCTGGGGATTGGAGAGTTCGACTCAAGACCTTGCTTGACAATTGATGTTTGCAGTGAACGTCAAGTGCAGTTAATTCTTGAGGTAGAATGAAGTAACAAAGTCTTCATTGTTATAATTTAAATGATCCGCAAGCTGGATCACCCCCACCATTTGTATAACTAAATAAGTTATTTTCCTCTGTTTCTTTATTTTGGGGATGGCTGTAGATGCTGGTAGACTTACACGATGACGTTGTTCCTTTGCTAACACCTGCAAAGGGTAATACTGCTCAGGCTATCCGTGTTGTTTTAACAAGGTCAAAAGAGGATAAGGAATTGTTTAAGGTGATGAGAAAATTTCTCTTTGTTAGTTCCTGGAAATTTTGTTTTCCCTACAAATAATTATGACTTTACTTGGCAGAGGGAGCTTCAAAATTTTGAAGAGGAGCAGAACAAGAAAGTTTGTGGGTTTCGAGAGGTGATCGAGTTGATTTCTGCTTCACGGAAACATATTATTTCCCACAATTGCCTTAATGGTGTATCTCTTAGATGGAAATTTCTCAACTTAGTTCTAGTATGCTGACCTGGTCTATTCTCTTCCTTCTGTTAACCTTTATATTAATTTGTGCAGATTGTACATTCATTCATTCAAAATTCATTGCTCCCCTTCCTCCTGAAGTAGATGAGTTTATTCACTCTTTGTGCACAGTTTTCCCCCACGTAATTGATGTCAATCATATGATGAAGGAAATTGGAACCTTGAGAAAAGTGACCAACATACCTGCTGCTTTATCGTACTTGAAGAATCATTTCTTTGCACCCATTGATATGGAAATTCCTGACCAAGGTCAGTCACTCTAATCTTGATGAATGCATTCACCCACATCCCATTTGTGTCACATGCAAAACACAGGCATGCTTGCATTATGTTGTCAATTTTATCATGTTCATTTTGTGGAGAGTCTCATGATCAATCCTTTATAACTTGCACTGATCGCCAAAATTTGGAGACATGGTGAATTTTTTTTTCTTCCTTTAAGAGTTACACCTTTGTTCATTTAATTAAAGGTTGGTGTTCAACTCATACTAACAGTTTGTTTGTATTTTGTTTTGCTTTTCTGTTTTGGGTTTACATCAGCTACAGCAAATGAAGACAAGATTGATGGTCTTAACGCATTAAGGATATGCTATTTATTTATGAAGCTCTGCTCTATATTGAAAATTTCCCCAAATGTTCTTGAAACTGGTAATAAGCATTTGGCTCCTGAGCTTCAAGACTTCACCAACGTATTCCATCCATGCTCAGCCTACATGGATGAGTCAGTTGATGAGAATATTAGTGTCTGGACAAACAATACAAGAAAAGTCAGCTGTGAACATTTGGTTTTCTTATGGGGATTTAAATTCGGGATTACAGCAGGCATGCTGAAGAGTCTACTTTGTGAATCCCATGACGTATTTTCCGGAGAGTTTGATGTTAAATTGGTGGATAAGAGTTGTGCCATTGTTGTTTTCTGGCAACCTGGGTTGTCAAAAGCTTTTCTAGACGCAATGAATAGTGAAAAAATTAGTGGATCCTTGAGAGAATTGGTATCAGATGGCCTCAGGGCAACCTGTTACGATACTTACAAGACAATTTGTAGACTAGGTTTGTGGGAGGTGGATATCCTGGAGTCCCTAGAAAGAATCTTGGAGAGGTCTGACTGTAATTTAGAGACCACATCTGAAAGAAAATTTTCTGATATTCATTGGTGTAATGACGATGTAATTAACTTCGATGATCTTTGATGTTTTCATGATCGCCGTCCTTGAATGTCAGATGGCTAGTGCTTTTATTCATTGACTTGCAATGAACAGGACATTTTTCCATTTGGTCCTGAATTTATAATGAAGGCATGATACTTGATCATTTATCAAACTTGCAGTTGCAATCTTGTACTCATGATCTTCGACTAGATTGAAGTAATGGTTGTATAGTAATGATTAAAATATAATTTTAGTTCCTTAATTTTTTACTAGTTTTAAGTTTATTCCTTAAATTTTTTTTTTCTATTGTTGTCTTACAACTTATACAAATTACATGTTTGTTTTTAAGCCTAACTCTGTTAATCTCACTAACAAAAAAAGATGAAGTATCTCTCATATGATAAGTTAACTGTCAACAGGAATTGTTAATTGTCATCATAACTACTTACGTGGCTAATTGCACAGAAATGATGTCGTGGTTAGATGTGGTTTGTTTGACTGTTGAATGGCACATCTAAAGTGTAATCTTAGGGGCCTGCAATTTCTCGTGTGGAAACAGGTCAGTGGTTAGAATTTTATGGGAATGGCTTTGTTTGGTTACTGAGAAAGTTGAGCGAAGAAAGGAAATGTTTGTGTTTTTAGCAATTACAGATGTTGGATATTCTTGTGAAATCGAGAGATTAATACCCACAATGAGATTCTAGTTTGTACAATTTGGGTCTGCATCTATTTGATTCGATAAGAAGCATAGAGGACTGACCCAATTGACAACAATTGTTTATCTTCCTTAAGGGGCAGGGTTTAAAGGAAACATTGACAAGAAACTTCGATTCGTTTTGCTTCACTTACTTAGAAACCATGCAAAGCATGAGGCTTCCCTTCAGCGTTCTTTATTTTTTCAGGCTCTCTTAGCCACCAAAATGAGGCTAAAGTTTAGGCCCATATATTTGTTTTAATTTGTGTTTGGTAGGTTTGGGAGATGACGATCTGTATACAAAACTATGGAAGTTTAGTGCAGGGTCTTTGGTGGATGTTCCTCGTGCTGGAAGAGAGTTTTCTACTTCGGATCACATGGAAAAAGTATCCTCTTTGGATCCTTTTCGTTTTTTTTTTTTTTTACCATTTTTTGTTTATAATTGCTTTCAAATTTCGTAAAAATAACTTTCCTTCTTGTATTTGCATACGAAACTTTTCGCTTCTGGTTTCTGCAGTTGCAAACATCAATGAATCAGGAAGTGAACCAGCAAATTCCCCATTTCAATCTTCCATCTAAGATTCTATGTCGTGTTATGCACATTCAGCCATTGGTATTAATGTTTGATTCCTTTTGTTGTTTTTCCTTGTTCGTTCACTATTATAAATATGTGTATTTATCATAAAATTTGTTAATTTGTTGGCAGAACAAGAAACTAATGAAGTTTATGCTCGTATCACTTTGCTTCCAGAATCAAATGTGAGAATTTGTCTTCTACCTTTTTCTGGTTTAGTCGTTTCGATCTGTTTTGTTACTGAGAATAATTTCATAGCTAATGCCAATTCTGATTTTGAATGAGAAAAAAGTATAACAATAAAAAAAAAAAGATCAGCTAGAACCAGAGAGGATAAATCAATATTTGTAAGTATTTTGTTATATTTTTAATTTTTTTATGTATTTTATTTTAAAATTATATTACTTTGTAATTTTTTATTTTTTATTTTTGGCTTACAAGAACTATGAAAGAAGAGCTTTGATGCACCTTAATTTTTTTAAAAAAAAGGGAAGCCTAAACGATGCATTTTGAAGAAAGGAATGCAAGCCCCAAAGGCGGCAAGGACTTCCTTCCCGGTCAAACTTCTTCTTTCCTCCTTCTTTCTTCCTATAAATTCTTCCATCTCCTTCTCCTTCATCCATCATCCTTCCTTCCTATAAATTCCTCCTCCTCCTCCTCCTCTTCCTCGTCCTCCATCATCCATCTCCTTCTTCTTCATCTTTCTTCTTTCCTCCTTCTTTCTTCCTATAAATTCACCCTCCTCCTTTTTCCTTCTTCATCTCCCTCTTGCCGTCAACAGCATCTCATCGCCACCACGCTGCCCAGCTATTGCGTGACTATTGCTGGTAATCCATCATAGCCACGCCATAGTTGCATAAAGGAGAAAGGCTCTTTTTCTTTGTTTTATTCTATTTCTATTTTTATTTCCATTTTATTTTGTACTAATTTTTAAAATTTTGTAATTGAGTTCATTGGTTTGAATTCAATTATGATAGGCTAAACATACTGTGAATGTTTAGTTTAACTACTAGAAATATATTAAATATTTTCGTGAATTATTTTTATTGTAAGTTAGAGGTTATTTCTTATTCATTATTCTTTATGCATTTGATTATGGATTGATCACCTATTATTTGTAATTAAAATTAATATTTGAGAATTAGGTGTTAGACACATCATCTGTATTTAATTAAGCTATTTGGAACAAAAGTTTAAATTAAATTTATTGGTTTGATTTAATTTATATGGTTGTTTGTTTTTTCTTGTGCTTAATATAATTTACTAAGTAATTATCTAAACCAATGAAGTTAATTAGTTAATTATAAGTGAGAGTTAACTGTGATAATCTAGATTCTCTAGCCTTAGTAAAATAAATAAATAATCCCAACTAGAGTTTTTGTTTGATTCACCTAACATTTCAACGCATGATTGATTAGTTAGCTAAATCTTCATTAGGTCCCAAAGAATTTAATTTAGTTTCATTTAATTTTTTTTCCATTCTTCTAGTTTAGCAAGTACAATTTAGTTTGAACAATTTTAATAATTTGGTTAAAGTGTTTAGGATTGTATTTTATTTTGTTCACATTATTTTATTTACTTCATTTTATTTTATCTTCTTTTATTTTGTTTATTTTATTTTGTTCACTTAGGATTTTACTTTGTTTTATTTTATTTTTATTGTTTGTTAAATGTAGTATTTTAAAGAAAACAAATAAGGATTTAAACTATTATAATTTCTTGAGAAATTGATCTCAGAGTAAACTTATCATAACACTATTAGTGATTCATGCACTTACGAGCATATTAAAATTTGCACATTAATATTTTGGCACAATTGCTGGGGAATTGGCGTTTAAATTCTTAATTTTTTGTATGCTAAATTTATTGTTTTTGAGTGCTTTATTCTTTATTTTATTTTTATTTTTACGGTTTTTATTTTTTTGTTTATTGCTTTTTATTTTATTTTACACTATTAGTATTTTTATTGTTTTTATTTTATTTTATTTTTGTTTTTGAGTGTTTTGTTTTTATTTTATTTTTAGGTAGCTTAATTTCGAATTTATTAAAATAGTGAGCATGGAGCCTAACAGATCGAAAGTAGCTAAGAGACAAGGCCAATAATTATAATTGCTACATCTTGCGAGGGAAGAAGTACAAAATTATGAGCTAAAAAATATTAATTATTCAATGCTTCCTTCCTTTTATGGTATTCATAATGAAAACCTTTTGAATTTTACCAGGGACTTTTATGCAACAGTGCAAACCTTTTCATTGCAAGGACTAAATGAAAACTAACTCATAGGTATTTTCCCTATGCACTAAAAGATAAAGCTAAGGCTTGGTTGATGACCCTTCCACTTGGTTCTTTGACTACATGGAAAGCAATATACAATAAATTTATGGAGAAATTCTACTCGCACCAAAAGACTACTGAGTTGAGGACTAAAATTGCAACATTTTCTCAAATGGAAGCGAAGCCCTTCCATGAAGCATGGGACATATTCAAAATGCTTCTAATTCAATGTCCCCACCATCACTTCCCATTGCAGCTCCAAAATCATATCTTTTATGACAAGTTGACTCTGCAATGTCAATCCACAGTCGATAATGCTGCTAGGGGAGCTAGGGGAGAAAAGACTATAGAGGAAACTTATAAGCTATATGAGATGTTGGGTGCTAACTCCCAACAAAAGAGTGTAAGAAATGGCACTGCAAATTGCATAATTAACTAAACAAATCAGACTCCTCACTACCCAAAAACACTAATCATGAAGTATAAGGAGTTTGTGGTAGTTTCAAGCATGGTGCTAATACTTGTTCTTCGTTTTATGATCCTTATGTAGGTGGAGAACAAGAACAAGTCAATTTGATAGAGTCACACCAACCAAGGCAGAGGTCGGATCCTTTTACCAACTTATATAATCATAGATGGAGAAATCATCATAATTTCTCTTGGAAGACTAAAAATAACTCAGGATATGCTCAAAACTTAGGGCCAAGTCAATATGAAAGCCAAGCTGAACCACTTAATCAACCTAGGAAACTAACCTTGGAAGAAAAATTGAATACCTTTATTCAAGTTAGTAAAGAGAACCATGAACGACATAAATAAATGTTGAATTCTTTAGAGGCTTCAATAAAGAGGTTGGATTACAAATAGGACAAATTGTGAAATAACATTAAGGCCATCAGTAGGGAAAGTTGCCTAGCCAACCTGAACATACGAAGGCTATTACAATCTTTCGAAGTGGTAAAATTATTAATCAAGGTTTTAATGGTGTTATGATGATTTACTACTTAATGCATGAAATTTAAATGGGGAGCAAAAGAGAATGAGGTTCACATGGAAAGTTAAGCAAAGGACCATCAATCTTATAAGCAGTCCCAGAATAATAAACAGGAGCATTTTTTTTTTTCTCTCTTACTCCATAAGGTGGCCAATCCCTATACAAAGTGACGGATTTAGAGGGGGTAAGGGAGGGCTCTAGACCCCCTTCCCCCTTCCTCCATCAAGCCTCCCCTCCTTCATTTTTCTTCCCCCTCCATCATTTTCCTCCCCATTTATGGGCTAGGTAAGCAAATATTTTATTAGAGGCAAGAAATGGCCAAGACTATACTAAAAGCTCAAACTGATATCTAACCCAAAAAAAAAAAGTATGCAGATATTTAACTAGCAGTAAAACTAAACTTATGATAGTATATGCCATAATATATATAAACATTCTTAGTCATAATTTATTAGATTAATTTATATTTAGCAAAAAAATATTAAATTTGATTTAATAGTGAGAAATTTAAATAATTTATAAATAATCTTAGATTTAAACAATATTTATGTTAGAATGTATAAAAAAAAAATTTTAACAAAAATGATAGGTGATAGTATAAATAGTGAAGTTTCCTCCTTATTTTTTGTTGGTCTATCATTTTTCGTTTGAGGTCCTATCAAATGTTTTTACTCTCTCTATCACATAGTTTAGCCCTCTTTAGGTAATTTTTGGATCCATCCCTACCTATACACTCTCAATTCCTTATCCAAACCATCTAAGAGAAGTTGCTAGTGCAGTGTTCCAACAAAACTTGCCTCCTAAGTTGAAAGATCCAGGAAGTTTCAACATCAACATCACTATGGGAGACAAGAAGAATGTTATACCCATGCTGGACTTAGGAGCAAGTATCAATCTCATGCCATATTCAATATACTTGCAACTAAGTTTGGGGAGCTTAAGCCTACAACTATGTCCCTTCAGCTTGGAATGGGATTAAATATCATAAAGGTATAGTTGAGAATTTTTTGCTGCAATTAGACATACTTATTGTTCCGGCAAACTTTGTGGAAATGGAAGAAGGCCCATATGTGGATAAAGTACATACCATACAGGGAATTTAACTATGACAGTCTTAGGAGAGTCTGTCTAATTTAAAGTGTTTAATGCTCTATATAGTCCTTCTATTTCTACTACAGATGAGAGTTTTTTATTGATTGTTTGAACTTATTTTTTATGACACTTAATTACAAGAAAAGGTAAAGCATGAAATTGCTCTCATTGATGAGAGAGTGGAGAAAGTGTAAGATATAGTTAATCTTTTGTATAAATTTAGAACATTGTTGATAAAATTATTAATTGATGAGTGAACATGTTCTCGACATGTTTACTGATTTAAGATTGATTTAGAATAGGCAGTGCCTACCTCTCCAACTCTATATACAAAGGCAATTGTCAAAGAGGCAAGCTAGAGATTAGCGACCTCTCTTGTTACATTAGGAATGTAGAATAGACTTAACATTTATAAATAAAATAACCCTAATAAGCCTTCCTATTACATGCTTGTAGGATTGGGCTTATACTAAGTTGCTAATCACATCAATACTACTAAGGCATATAAAGTCCAAAAATAATAGTGATAACAACATGGACTTTACCATCTCCCAATAATCAATAATCAGTCAGTTTTATAGAAAACATAAAACCTCCAATTAGTGGTAGCCCACAATAAAAAATTTTAACATTTTCCCACTTGGACTACATCAATTGCATAATATAATTTATAAAACATTTCATTTTGCAAATGACTCTCTAGCTTAAACAAATTTTACAATGCGGCCATAATTTTGGAAAACCATCGATCAAAGAGACAACACCTCTTAGATGAACCCGTATTATGAGATTTAAAAATGCTAAATCATAACATAATTGCACCATTAATTAATGCAAAACTATTCATGGTCACAAACATAATAAATCTCATAAACTAAAGTTTATGATGTGAGTGTAGCATGAAAATAACACCATGTGATCTCACTGTGCTGTATTCAATGTCGGTCTACCACAATTTCTCTCATACAACATGCTCCACGTGAGCCAAAATAGAGAACTTTATACGTAATAATAACACATGATGGTGTATTGTCTCAAAATCCCAAAGCGGTGTCAATAGTGAAACATATTCAATTAAAAAATTGGCTATAACTGACACCGAGTCTTGGCATCAACATGGTCATAATAGACGTAAACCATCACAAGGATACACTACCATCAATCATGTATATTTGTATATGATGATAAGTTTACCAATCATCAAGGCAAGTATACATAATAAAGAAAAAACATAGATGTATAAATAAATGTAGATTAATGCACATAAGCATATATCCAACGATGTGATAATTGAGTCCATAATGCAAGAGTAATAAAATAAGAAGAAGAAAAAACTCCCACAAACTAAGTACATTAAAAGAACTCAAGACACCTAATTTTTGACATGTGTCTTAAAAATAATGGGTCTTAGCCCCTTGGTTAATGGATCAACTAATAATAATATTAAATTTGTACTAATATGCTCAACAACAATGACCACATTCTTCACATGATTTTTAACAGTCAAGTACTTTAACTTCATTGCTTAGATCCACTGGAAGTATTGTCATTCTTTGAAAATTGAACAGCTACACTATTCTCACAAAACATTCATAGTG
The DNA here is from genome assembly GCA_034509205.1 of Ceratonia siliqua. Classification (NCBI taxonomy): domain Eukaryota; kingdom Viridiplantae; phylum Streptophyta; class Magnoliopsida; order Fabales; family Fabaceae; genus Ceratonia; species Ceratonia siliqua. The sequence continues at coordinate 12,217 of JASKGM010067796.1, forward strand.
GTTTAGCAGTAGAATTAACGACATGAAGACCTGAGAGAAAATTTTTCAGCCACATAGCTTGAGAAGCAGCACCATAACAAGCAAACAACTCAGCCTGCATGGTAGAAGCTGTCATAGTCTGTTTAACACTCTTCCCTGATATGGTGCCACAAGCATGTAGTCTTTTGTCTTCTTTAAGTATCTCATCACGTTCTTTGCAGGATTGGATAGATATTGCCCAAGAACATTAGTAGGAAAAGCCAAGTCTAGTATAATGTAAACTTGTGTATACATTAAACGCCCTACAACACTTGCATAAGGAATATTCTTCATTGATTCTTTCTCAATCTCATTATGAGGGCACTGACTATTATTAAGCTTGTTACCCTTGGTAATTGGAACATCCACAAGCTTACAGTCTTTCATATTTAATATTTATAGAACTCTATCAGCATGACATCTCTACGACATTCCTAGTAGATTTTGAGTTCTATTTCTATTGATTTGAATCCCCGAAACAAAAGACGCTTCGCTAAGATCTTTCATATCAAAATTTCTAGACAACATTTGTTTGGTATCAAACAACAAAGCCAAGTTATTGGTAACAAGCAAAATATCGTCAACATAAAGAACTAGAAAAATAAACTTGCTCATGCTAACCTTAAGATATATGTATTGATTAACTTTGTTCTCAATAAATCGCAAAGAAGTCACAACTTCATCAAATTTTAGGTACCCTTGACTGGATGCCTATTTCAAACCATAAATTAATCTTTTTAACATGCATACTAAGTGCTCAGTCTCTCTCTCCTCAAAACCCCCATCTTGTTTCATATAAACTTTCTCATTCAAATTACAATTTAGAAAAGTGGTTTTAACATCCATCTGATGTAGTTATAAATCAAAGTGAGCTACTAAGGCCATAATGATTTTAAAGGAATCCTTATAAAAGACTGGAGAGAAAGTCTCAGAGTAATCAATACCCTCTTTATGAGTAAAACCATTAACTGTCAATCTAGCTTTAAAACACTTAATTCTTCCTTTGGAATCTTTCTTGGTCTTGTATATCTACTTGCAGCCAATAAGTTTATAATTTCTAAGAAGATCAACAAGCTCTCACACTTCTTTTTTAGCTATAGACTACATTTCTTCCTTCATAGTATCTTTCCACATATAAGATTTAGTACAAGTCACAGCCTCACAATATGTCACAAGAGCAACAACATGTCCTATGGTCATGTTTTCCCAGGAAACTCATTGTATAATAACCAGGAATTATAGGGTTCCTTTGTCTTTTTGACCTCCTCAAAGGAATCTCTAAAGCAGGTTCAACAATACAATAATCATCAACATGAGGTTCGTTAACAACATTATTATTTCCATCTATACCCACAACAGTTACAAGTGTCAAGCTCTTAAATATAGGAAGAGGAAGATAAACAACTCCTGTATCACTATTTTCAACTTTAGCTTGTATATTTTCAATATCAAAAATATCAAACTCAAGAAATTTTACAGTTATAGACTCAACAATTTTGGTACCTCTCTTAGAATGATAGAATCTGTATTCTTTTGCACGGTCTGGATATCCAATAAAATAATATCTAACAAATATGGGATCAGTATTTTCCTCTAAAGGATTATATATCTTCACATTTGCGGGGCAACCTCAAACTATAAAGTGGTTCAAACTAGGTTTTCTACCGATCCATAATTCAAAAGATGTTTTAGGGACAAATTTACTGGAAACTCTGTTAAGGATGTATAAGGTTGTTCTAATGACTTCTCCCCTTAAAGGTAATATGGTAAATTTGATCTGCTAATCATGATCCTCATCATATCTTTAAGAGTGCAGTTTCGCCTTTCGACTACACTATTCTGTTCAGGACTTCCTGGCATGGTATATTGGGGAACAATCCCACAAGCTTGCATATACTTGACAAACGGTCTCATGTGTTCACCAAACACATGATATTTATCATAGTATTCATAAACCTGATCAGATCTCACAATTTTGATGGCTTTTCTCAATTGTTTTTCAACTTCAGTTTTGAAAATTTTTTTTTCTTGGATATGATTTATCTTTTATCAAATAAAGATAGCTATACCAGGAAAAATCATCAATAAATGTGATGTAATATTTTTTACCACAAATTATAGGAGAATAAGGCTCATTAATATCAATATGAATAATTTTCAAAATGTCAAAGCTTCGAGTTACACCTTTCTTCTTAAACTTAGTTAATTTTCTCGTTATGTAATCCACACATGTTTTCATGTCATCGAAATATAAGGAATGAAGTATATTATCTTTCATCAGCCTCTCTACCATTTCCTTATAAATGTGTCCTAACATTTTATGCCATAATTTGAAAGACATTTAGTTAACTCTGGTTCTCTTAGACATATTAGTTTCAACAAGCAAATAGGCATACTGTTTATCAGGATTCAAACAAAGTTTATATAAATCGTCATCCAAAATAGTAGAACCAATAAAAATGGAATTTAACATTAAATTCACTCTACCATTTCCAAAAATAAAATGATATCCAAAATTATCCAAAGCTAAAACATAAATCAAGTTCCTCTTAAAAGAAGGTACAAGGAATATGTTTTCCAAAGTGAGTTCAAAAGAACTTTCTATAATTAACTTGACTACTCCTACAGCCTCTTCTTTTACTTTTGAATTGTTCTCGACTTTCAGCTTGGACTCTTCCTCAGTTATTTTCCTTTTGCTTATGAACCCTTGTAAATTAATTGTTATGTGAGTTATGGCACCACTATTTATCCACCAAAAGTTAATTGAAACATTAACTAATTTAGATTCAAAACAGACACAAGCTAGGGGATTACCTTCTTACTTTCGTTTGTTCTCTAACCAAGTTTTGAAAATTCTGCAATCAACTATTTTATGACTCTTCTTTTGGCAATGAAAACATTCAATGTTTTAAAAAAAAATAGACTTACTTTCTCTTACATTATGATTCTAACCGGTATTTTTTTTTACTACCATACCTTTTTAGTATCCTGAATTTTCTTAGAAGCATAAGAATTGGGCTTCTTCTTCTTGCTAGTAGAACTTTTATCAAACTTAGGTCTAACTTGGAAAGAAAGCAAAGTATTGTCACTCTTTTCTTTCTTTAATTTCTCTTCCTCAGCAACACATTTGGCTATCAACTCATTCACACTCCAATTGTCCAATATTATACTACCGTATATTGCTCCATTAGTCTTTAGAAAAGCTTGAGAATTTATTTACGAATATCTTGCAATTTAACTAAATGGAAATGGAAGCAATATTATACATATGGCAACAAACTCATATTTAAATATAAATACATAAACTTCTATCATCACCTTTTTCAATAGGTTACTAGAGATATCACAAACAGATCACTGGTTATTTTTAAGGAATTATATTCCATTTCAATTCTAATGTCAGATAAGTAATATAAGAATGGATTTGCTAATAAAGAAAAAGTGTTAAGGAAAACAATATGCCCATTTAAAATATAATGTAAATCTTCAGTTTTGATAAAAAATAATTTACCTTATAAATTACCAAGATCCATTCATGTTTTATGAGAGAACTCAAACTGATAAATTGTAAAGTACTAGCTCCACACTCAGTCCCCTTCCCCCCTCCCCCCTCTCGATGATAGGTCCCAGAGTTAAAAACACAAGAAACAAATGGTTCTCTTCAGGTGAAAACGTACCACAACAATTCTGGGAAATTTTCTGATAATCTTCATTGATGCTAACATCAGTTTATATATACATGACTAACACAACTGACCCATGTTGGCCTACTACCAAGAATAAAATTAATAAACTAACATGGATAAACTACATTGGACCACTACTGCAACATTAATAAAGGAAAGTAATTAAATATTCATATAATAGCATACTAACTGACACACTTCTCATAGCACTACTAACTTCACTTCCCGTTCCTTTAACTCCATAATTCATGACCCATGCAACTACTGCAGTTGCTCACGATGCCTACTATTTCGCATTAGGCTTCACCCTCCTTTATGAGTGTCGTGGTCTATCAATCTTTTCCCCATCAGGAAGGTTCTTGTCCTCAAGGGCCACGTTGGCAAACATTTCCACCATGGACTAAGTTATCTCCCACATGGCCTCCTCGGCTGGCAGGTAAACCCGTTGAACCAAACTCTCCTTAACAAAGGTTTTTTCACGTTTGATCTAGTGTTTGTCCAAAATGCACTAAGGTTCTATTAAATTTCTGTGGTGGCCTAACTCCTCCTCACAAAAGCGCCTTGTGAGGGAAGGGATGCCTCCCACTTATATACAACACTTAATGACCTTATTCAAGTAATGTGGGACTCCCAACACCCCTCTCACTACCGGAGGGAGTGAACCTAGTACACCACTTCTCCGTACTTAATATAAGTCCTAGTCCCAGTCTCGGGTCACCAGCTCTGATACCATGTTAAATTTCTGTGGTGGCTTAACTCCTCCTCACAAAAGCGTCTTGTGAAGGGAGAGATGTCTCTCACTTATATACAACACTTAATGACCTTATCTAAGTAATGTGAGACTTCCAACAGGTTCCAAGAGAATAGCTCCCTCGTCATTGGCTGGTGGTAGTTCCTGATAATGTGGTATATTTTGATTTCCAACGTACTTCTTGAGTAATGAAACGTGAAAGACTAGATGGATTCTTGCTATTTCGGCAACTTAAGCTTGTAAGCCACATTTCATAGTTTCTGTAAAATGATGAAGGGTGCATAGAATCTGGCTGACAGTTTTTGATGGGCGCGTTTAAACGCTGTTTGCTGCTGACAAAGATGTAATTTTGGGAGCACTTGATCGTTGATTTCAAAGGTCATTTATCTTCTGATGTGATCGGCATTTTGCTTCATTTTATTAATGGAAACCTCCATATTTATTTCCAGTTAGTGTAACAATTCATTTCTGGACGTGAGGCTTTAATCAACTTCATGTACTTATGAAAGACCCTCTGGACAGTTGGGAATGCCGGGAGGGGGACGACCATAGAGATCTTGGAAGGGGGTCATATCTGTTGAGCTGTCGTACGTTGTATTGTACCATAACTCAGCCTAAGATAAATATGGCCGGGGTCATGAGGGAGGTACGTGCACCTATAGGGGGTCTTAGATTTCTTTGTTGTCTTGGCAAATGATCATCCCTCATTTTAACTAGAATGATAGTCTCCTTAAAAGTTTGAAGCTTAAACATTCTAATGCCATCTATAATCTCATTCTTTAACCCTCCCATGAATACTCCAACAAGTGCTTTGGATGTCCATCCTCGAACTCTATTACCCAACTTTTCAAATTCACGCTAGTAGCCCCTTAAAGTCCCACTCTATCTGACATGCGAAAGTGCCTCATCGAAATCCTCACAATCTGATGGTCTGAATTGTGCCCAAAGCTCATCTTCAAATGCTTCCTAAGTGATGGTTCATCCCTCTTGTCGTGCTGTTTTACGAAGCCATTGCCACCATTTGTTGGCTTTGCCCTCTAGGTGAATGGTAGCAAGTAGAACTTTTTGCTGCCTTGTGATACATTGAAACTCAAATAACTAATTGATTCGGTTGAGCCATTTAGTAGGATCATCACCTGCAAACCTGGGAAATTCTAATTTAACCATCTTAGATGAAAACATTTGCCTACCTCCCTCAGTCTCGGATAAGTTGGTGCGTTGTTGGTCTGTGTGTCTGGAAGGTTGGCTATATCCTTCTTGGTTTGAAAAGAAGGCATCAGAAATGCGGTTGATGAATTCCTCTAACTGGTGTAATTTATTAGCCACTCTTACTTCCATCCGTTTAACTCCATCTCTTAAACCTTTAAGGCTTGTTTCTAGACTCTCTATTCTTTCTTGGTTGGTAGCCATAGCTTTGATACCAATGATAGGTCCCAAAGTTAAAAATGTAAGAAACAAATGGTTCTCTTCGAGTGAGAATGTACCACAACAGTTTTTAGAAATTTTCGGATAATCTTAATTGATGCTAACATTAGTTTATGCATACATGACTGACACAACTAACCCACGTTGGCCCACTACCAGGAATACAATAAATAAACTGACTTACATAGATAAACTACATTGGACCACTACTGCAACATAATAAAGGAAAGTAATTAGATATTCACATAATAGCATACTAACTGATACACTCTTCGTAGCACTACTAACTCCACTTCCCATTCCTTTAGCTCCATAATGCATGACCCATGCAACTACTACAGTTGCTCACAATGCCTGGTATTTTGCATTAGGCTTCACCCTCCTTTGTGAGCGTCGTGGTCTATCACTCGACAACTCAACGCAAGGTCACTCCTCTGGGATTGGTTCAACTAGGGAGGTTCCTAAGTGACAACTCAACCGAGGGAGAGTGAGAGAGCCAAGCTATACGCTCCTCTACGACAACTCAACATATGAGTCATTTTCCATACTATTAACCTCCTCTTGACAATTCATTGGAGTGGTCGCAACTTAGATGCACTTAGTAATTCTGCCCTAAACCTATCATGGATCCCAAGGTAACTTTAAACTCAGAATTTCAAATACTTCATATTAATATTCCAAACTTTGCTTCACATAAGCCAAACGATTTTATAATCTTTCCAAACCAAAATCTTATAATCTGATTTCAATAACAACACCTTCCACTAAAATTATCAGCTTGAATTCTTTCTCTTCACAAATTGTAAATAAGCTTTCGAATAATAATCATTAAATCCTACAAATCCAAACATCCAAATTTTTTATTAAATCCATTTTCATCTACAAAATACAATGAATGTAATTAAACCTTTAAATGTCAACAAGTGCTCATTAGTTGTCAAAATAAAGCAAGTTAAATATAAGTTTTTTATATATTTAAATATTGCACCTCTGATATATCAAATCAACACATGCAAACGTCTTCTTATGGCAGATTCAGAACCGCATTAAACAGCAAAACCAAAATATCCCCATATTCAAACCAAATTATCAACACATAAAATGAATAGCACATAAAGGCATATCAATACTTCATATTCATCGCCAAATCCCCAGATGAAAGTCACCCAAAACTTACTATCCTATAAACTCCATAAAATTTACCCTTCACCAGGTGACATGGCCCTAAACAGAATTTAGTTGAAACAAACCAAATTACTTAGATTCTCAACTAAATTTAGAACACAAAAACCCAGAGCATACCAACCTGAAATTTTGTTATTCAAACAAATAATTTAAATTATTTTTATTTATGTTAGTCACTTAAGTTGTTAATTGAGTAAAAAGAAATAGTATAAAATGGAACAATTATGTATAAAAGAAAAGATTAAATATAGTGTTGTAAGAAAAGGAACTTAATTGAAAGCAATGGTATTCAATAAACTAAGGTTAGGAATAAATATAATAGATTGAAACTACTAATTGACATTATATGAATTAAAGAATAATAGTTAAGTTATACATTTAAAAAATTTTAGAATTAAGAGAAGTAAATTATAAGCATAAGAAAATGTATTACAAAGATTGCTAAACAAAATAATTATAACCTTGCAATGAGTCCTCAAAGCAAAAGCCACAAAAGAAAATCAAGACAACTAGCAGTGTTCAAAAATATGATATACTTAACGTTTAGGAAAGATAGAGAAAATAAAAGACAGTATAAGTATTCTACTTACATGGCTAATTACTAATAAGGCCTACTTTGGCTCCATGAAAGTAAATAAAGAAAAGAAAATATGATATGATAAGGAGTGCTCAACAAGTTCTACATCAGTTTCCCAAACAATTGTGGAATGATACTTAAGTTGTAGAAACACTCTCCCCTAATGGATTAGTCTTTTGGGTTGAACGTCTCTTATTCTATCATAATATTTCTAAGAAACCAAGGATATGCTTGATCACTTATTCAACAAATTTCTAAAACCAAGAAGATTGAAATCAGACACCACCATCCACTAAGGAAAACATTCAGCAGGGCCCTTACATTTTAAACCATAAAATTTAAACCAAGTAACCATGTAAACTTTCTCAAAACAATTTTCTTGAACCAGCACAATTTCAAAGGTTGAAGAAATGAGTTCAATCCCATATTTTCTCGGCTGGGTCAAATTAATAAATTTGAAATTACCATAAGCTAAATTCAGTTCCAACAAATGTAATAAATTAGAATTGTTGACACCACAACCATTTGAAAGATTACATAGGAAGTAGTTTAGAGATGACTTTACAGAGAATGAAGCAACCCCCATGGGACGTCGTTTTTGTGCGATTAGCCATGTAAGTAGTTAAGGTGGTAATTAATAATCTACTTAACTTACCACATGGGAGATATTTTAGCTTTTTTCGTTAATAGGATTAACAGAGTAAAGCTTAAAGATAAATATGATGATATTGTGTAAGTTATAGGATATTAATGTGATTAAAAAAAAAGTTAAGAAACAAACTAAAACTTAGTGAAAAATTAAGGTGATGTTTGGATTAGTTTTCAAAAACTGTTTTTTTATTCTGCGAGAATAAAAAAACTCATTTGGGTAACTGTTTTCATCAGTTGTTTTTAAAAACTGTTTTCTGAAAACAGTAACTAAAAAATTAAAAAACAAAAACAATTTTTTTTTTTTTTGACTTGTTTTTGTCATCTGTTTTCTGAAAAATACGAAAAAACACTTATGAAAAATATTTTTATCCAAACAAGTTTTTTATTTTTTTGTTCTATAAAACTATTTTTTAGAGTTGTTTTCAAAAACTATTTTTAAAAATAATAAAACAAAAATCGTTCCAAACAACCCCTTAAGCCACTTAAATTATACTTTAGCTTATAATAAAATAGATTATGTTCAAAAGGGAAATATCAAACAAGTTAAGTGTCTTGTAACGAATACACATGCAATTTTCACCTTATATAGATCCCACTTATAGGCTAGCATTGTCTGTTCATCCACTGATTAATGAGTTGATACATCTGACTGGGTGCTCAACATGAAATCATCAATTTGAACTCTTGTGTTTCATAACAGATATGGTTTTGTGATGATATTATGCGTTAAAGAGACAAATAAAAAAAATACTCTTTTATGATATTCACGGTCATGATTATATCCTAAGGTTGTGTTTACATGGGGTATTTTAAAATTTTACAGGTATTGAAATGATATTGAAATGTACGGATATTGGGTTGATTAAATATCATTTAGACTTCATTATTAAATAATCTGTTTAATTTATATTTTTAATGGTAATATCTAAAACAAATTATTAAGTTTATAACCTTATCAATAGTTAAAATTATTTACTATAAGATCAATTCTCATTTAAATTTTGATATAATTTTGATATAAGTTATGGCTAACGAACCTTAAAAATTTTATCGTGAAATTAATATAAGTTAATATAGGTTTTAATTCTTACAGTTTCACTCAATTTTTATTTTAATTTCTATAGTTTAATTTTATATAATTGAATCCTTGTAATTTCAATTATACTTTATAATCTTATCAATAAATATTATTTACCATAAGATCAAATTCTCATTTAAATTTTAATATAATCTTTATGTAAGTTATGGCCAACGATCTTATAAATTTTTATTGTGAAATTAATATAGGTTTTGATTTGTACAGTTTCACTCAATTTTTACTTTAGTCTCTATAATTTAATTTCACCCAATTTAATTCTTATAATTTTAATAATTTTTACTTTAATTTATGTCATTAATTACTCAATTAATATTAATGTCTGATATGATAAGAAATGATTTACGTGATAATCAAATGTGTTTTTATTTTCCACGCCATTAGACACATTAGCAGGCACAATGAGGCTACATCGTTTCTAGGCAGCGTGAAAACCCTCCTTCCCCATTGAAGCTCAGTCATTCCACAGGTGCAGAGAACCCAGTGAGAAGCTTGGCCATTCCATCAGACACATTACCACTTGTTTAAAGCTCGCCTGTTCTGTCACTGCCGAACTCACATGCATCGTCGTTCTTTGCTGGTCATCTGAAGCTCGCCCTTTCTCATCGAAACCTACTTCACCTTCGCTGATGGTTCCCCTTCGTTACATGTGATCAAATTTTCTAGATAAGAATGAATCACTGGATCATTTGTCTTTTCTATCTTTTGTCTGTTTTACATGGCTGCTCTGCTTCACTATCTAGCTATTTAATTTATCATTTTGTTTTTCATCTACATATGCTGTGCTTCATTTGTCTTTTTTATAGTATAATCTCAGTGGCTATCTATTTAATTTGTAATGGGAAAGATGATTAAACCACTTAAGAAGATAAAACAATCTTCATTTATATTGCTAAGAATCAGAATACTGTTAGCTTCCCCTATTTTGCCTATGATTTTGAACGAGGATGTGAATTATATTCCCTCTCCCAACCTGCACCTTCACCATTTTTCGAAATTAAGAGCTAAACTAAATGAGTGGGGTTCACCTGATGCATGACCTCACTTATTTGTTTATTTATTTTAAAATTTACATGATATATATAAGTTTAAAATAGAATGGAGATTATCTGAGTCCCATTTTCCTTTTCTTGTGTGGAGAACTCATATCAGTTAGAAAATATGAAGCTCACAAACAAAGTTAAATAGAGGAATAGAGCATTAAAAGAAATTAAGCAGATGGTACACACTGTAAGTACTTAAGCAAATTACAAATTTACAGTCATAGTGAGAGGCCAAATTACGATTGCCAAACAGAACTTTACATAGCACAAGAGTAAGTTCACTGGCAATGTGCTTAGCCTTTTACAATATCGAATAGCAGATAAAGAAACAAGAAAATTGAGGGAGGGTGTGTTAAAAGTTAAAAGTACAACAGGAGAATGGTTTTAAATTGTAAAATTAATAGGATAAAATATAATTATTAATACTTGTTGCAATGTCTGGCATCTGATATTTGGCCCTTTAACATATTGAATCAATATATAAATAGATTCTGTTCATCCCAATTTTGAAAAAGTGAATTTTCATTCTGCTATTTTACATTTAGCACATTAACATGAACCCAGCTGAAAACTGTTACCATGCAGCACAATCTCAAAATCCAGGGCAGAGGAAGAACAGAGCATGTTTTAGAGAATTAGAGATCACCCATTCTTCTTGCCCATTTGATACAATCATCTAATATCACCTTCAAGAGTTCATTTTGGGTAAAAAGCATCACATGACGCAAATTCAACAGAGGGAGTACCAAACTCAACAGAGGGAGTACCAAACTTCAGGGAGTATTAAATTTTTCTCCCACCATCAGATACACATAGTACAAAGATATTTCTATATTTATGAACAAAATTATAATTGTATAAAATAATGACATTATATATATGAATGAGCTCTGAACCTATATCTTTGAATGACATTATAAGTATACATCTGAACTTACATATGAGCTTTGCTTTTATGACTTTATTATTTATGAACACAATATATAAATAGTCAGATGCATGTAGTGAAAGGGTATTGTTATTGGTTATGCTCTGATGTTTATTGGTTAGAGCTTGATAATGTGTCCCTATATGCAGAAATTTTGGTGACTCTTGTGGTGAGTCAATTCTTGTATCTCGGAATGGAGACAATAGGAGAACTTATCCCCCAAAGGGTGCAAGTTAGTGGTGGAACTGAAGGATAGTGAGGGGGGAGGATTGACTACACCAACTCATCAAAAGGAAAGTGGAGGAGCTGCTTTACAGAGTCAAAATTTCAACACTATCCAAAGTAGAAGGGGTAGGGTTAGGGGGGAAAGGAAGGGAGAGGGGTAGATGAGTAAATGATGTTAGTAACGCACAATAAATGTACTTTAACACATGACACTGATAGTTATGTAATTTATTTTTGTTTTATAGTCATGTGCTGGCATTGAACTGTCATATCATATTTTGAAATATATTAAAAAAATCTCTCTTTTATAATTTAGGATGTTATATTTTATCTTCGTTATGTCTTGACATATTTTAAAGCGTGAAACTATATAAAAAGTATTTTTATTTGTACTACCATGTATTGCCATGTTTTGTTTTAGCATTGAACAATGTTTTGGAATATATAAAAAGATTTTCTCTTTTGTGGTCAGGCTACTATATTTTATTATTAAACAAATGAAAAATTAACAACATAACTTCATAATAGTACTAAAGGATGAAAACAATGTCTTTCGTTCAAAATTGCGATGTCAAATTTCATCAAATTACATCTCAATCCTACATCACAAAAACAGAAATTAGTAACTCTCTAAAGATGGCATCTAGTTTGGTACAGTATAACATTACATCAAATTTCATTTAAACTCCTTTTTGCTTTCAATTTATTGTCCGCATCAGGAAAGCATCCATCAATATTCATTGGCTCTACCAAATTTTCATCATCCATGGACCCTTGTTATAGTCAATGGACCCTTGATTTGTAGGAATGAAGGGCCAAGAGATCCCAATCATAATTGCCAAGAGATTTTGCTAACACTGAAATTTTTTTCAAATTTGCCAACAAAATACAATTAAGGAAAACAATTATGACAATTGTTCAAGATCGCCTGCTAATCAAGTATGTTGGTTTACCTTAACAGACTTCAATGTTGTCGAACAAAAAAAAAAATAGCTACTACAAATGCGTATCCTGCAAGACCAAAAATTAAAAACATGCATACACCTAAGAATTATGGCCACCCAAAAACTACAATTTTGATTTATGTCAATTTCATATATAGCACATTTTTTCTTTTGTTTAAGAAAGAGGGAAATCATCAGCAGTATGAACAAATCCACCTTGAAGATAAAGCCCAGCATCATATATGGTCAATGTAGCCTTTACTTCAGAGTGTAGTTATCTTCTTTTGGAAGATTATATAAAAATCTTAAAACAAGTAGAAAGTGCAGGTTAACTTAGATGTTGGGTTGGGTGCATTGTTGCCACATCCCAACCGAATTTCAATACTGACTTCGTTAGATTTCTTAAAGCATATCATAAAGAGCTTCCAGTTGTAGTTAGCCTCATCAAAGCGTTGACCTTCTGGTATTAAGACAGTAACTATCTCATATCAGTAAAGGCAGTTGAATGCATCAGAAGCACTAATATAAAAACCAATCTTTTACTTATGTTGTGAACATGTTAGATTGCAAAATCAAGGACCCCGTATAGGACAAACAGAGGATCCACAGGTTATATATACACTACATGTGTGTCTAGTAATCCCAAAATAGAATAAGCAATTAAAAATCAGATACATGAGAAGTGAAGTAGAGCAAACATGTAGAAATTTCGATAACGTGTAAAGCAGGGGAACCACCAGCGAAGGTGAAGTGGGTCTCGACAAGGAACGGGCGAGCTTCAGACAAGGAACCACCGGAAAAGAACGGCGGTGTGTGTGGGTTTGACGGTGACAGAAGGGCGAGCTTCAGGCGAGTGGTGATGTGTCTAATGGAATGGGCCTGTTGAATGGCCGAGCTTCAACGAGGAAGAGAGTTTTCACGCTGCATCGAAACGATATCGTCTCCTTGTGCCTGTTGATGTGTTAGATGACGTAGAAAATAAAGACAGGTACATCATTTTTTACCTCATCAATTATCAACTTAATGAGATTAATTGAATAATTGATTGTAAAAGTTAAAGTAAAAGTTATATAAATTATAAATATTTAATTTATTAAAATTAAATTATAGGGATCAAAATAAAAATAAAGTGAAATTATAAAAATTAAAACTTATATTAATCCAACTAATATTTATAAACAAAATTACTATACAATTAATTTTAAATGATACATTCCTTAGAACTAAATGTTAAAAGATTCCCCTCCTCCAACATTGCACTTCTATCCGGTGACAAAAAAAAAAAAAGAAGTTTAGTTGCTTCAATTTATCCATTTTATCTTTTTTTTAATTTAAAATCTGTTTTTTATTAATTTATCATTTTATTTGAGATTAATAATGTTTATTATGAAATCAACATACATAAAAAATTTAAATGCTAATTCGTATTTAGATTAATACAATATTTTTAGATTAATACAATATTTTTATTTATAAAAAGTTTTAATATTGCTGTGCTGTAATGCACATCTATGACTTGTACATTTATGTTTACCAAAATTTAATTGGATGAGAGAGACACGTGGTAAGTCCCAGTGGTGCACATGTGCACTTGTCCGCATGTCACAAAACAATTATGGACAGATTTTTATATTCGCTAGATGTCTCTAATATAAAATTATTTTACAAAAAATTATTATATGTATTAATATTATATAAATATTTTTTATATTGTTTTAATTGTCATATATAACATGAGACCATGAGATATGTTTCAGAAACAATTTATGACATTAATTATTTATAATAAGTGAATATGAATTATAACTAGTAAATAAAAAAATTAAAATAATATAACTTGATAACTATTAATAGAACTTTTTTTAATAACTAGTAAATAGAAAATTATAAAACTGTAGTTACCTATAATAAATAAATATGAATTATAACTAGCAAATAAAAATATATATAATAATTAATTTTTTTGTGTACAGAGTATTTTATCTTATTAAACCAATTTTTGTTTTTGTTTTTTTTGAAATTTTACTTGGACAAAATTGGGTTCTAATAATGTTAATAAGCTTGTGAAATAAGTAATGATCATTTTATAACAAGTTATTAGTATATTTTGAACATAATTAGTGATCATAATTAAGAGGTAGAAGTTTAAACAAATGTATAATATTATACAAATAGAATGATTTGACATGATTCTGTTTGAGTGAAGTGTTATTTTAGTTTTGCAAATAGTGATGTGCCCTTGTTTTCATTGACAACGATTATGACTCAACACCTAATTAATATTTGTTTCCATTCGACAGAGTTCCATATTTGAATTATACGACCTTAAAAGGTTAGTGAACAATGATCTTGGCTAGGTTTGTGGAGAATAATTTTAGTATTATTGTAATATTAAAAAATTAAATATTATTGTTATAGATATTTTGATACATAAATATATTTTTTAATTTTAATAATTAATTTAATTATAATTTAAAAATAAATTATATGACAAAATATAAATAACCATATTACTATATTAGGATAATATTATAAATATTTCCACATTCTAGAGAGTTCCATATGTGATTATATATACAAGCATATGAATTATGCTATCTGCGTGCCATCAAATGTGCACGTTATTTTTATCTCTTTTTATATACAATATTTTAGGATAAATTATGAATAATAGAATTTTAATTAAATGGAGGGTCTCAATTTCATGTCATAAGTTTTTATGTGACTTAAATATGAAATTTAAAATTCTAAACCAATTTCAATTCTAGTAGTGTTAAAATTGTATTTATAGTTCTTAACACTAATTTTGATTCTAAAATCCAAACGGACCCTTATATGTTTTAACTTAAATCATTTGGCCATTTAAAAATATGTCATTCAATTCTTTTTTATATTTACTCCATTATCGATTAATTATCCTCTAGAATTTTATATCCAAATTATAATAGAAAAAATCATGTAAACTTTTAAAATAATGAATAATTTTATTGTTAAATTCTTTTTCTTATATCTTGAACAATTTTATAGTGTTATAAAAACTATTGTTAAAAATAATTTGATAGTTTCAATTTTTAAATTTCAGATTGTTTAAGGGATAAAAAATTAAATTTTCAACAAAGAAACTATTTATCATTTTACATTTACATAATTTATTTTTATTAAAATTAAATAAAAAATCACACGATAATTAAATGAGAACAAAATAAATCTTTAAAAAGTTGAATGACATATTTTCAATCACAGCAAACTAATTTTGAGTTAAATTACAAAAAAAAAAACTGTACTTCTTCTAATATTTTATTATAAAGCATTATTTACATTATTTTATATTAAATTAATTATTAAGGAAGTAAGCATAAGAATGAGGACTAAGATCCTCACAAATATAACAAACATAATTTATATAATTTATTATTTAATTAATAAATCTTACTTATATTTTATTATTTACAAGCTTATATATATTATGTTTATTTCTCTTATAACATAATAATATCATATTTTTTCTTAATATGAGTAAATCTTAATCATATTCTCCTTCGAATGAGAGGATCTTAATCAAGATTAGACAAAATATATTATATATATTTGTGTTTAGTATTAGAAGTTAAAATTCAAAATTTATTATTTTATTAAATTAATTTACAAGAATTTTTCTTATAAATCTTAGAGTT
This sequence comes from Ceratonia siliqua, assembly GCA_034509205.1. NCBI lineage: Eukaryota > Viridiplantae > Streptophyta > Magnoliopsida > Fabales > Fabaceae > Ceratonia > Ceratonia siliqua. Next base: position 28,420 of record JASKGM010067796.1, read on the forward strand.
CATGAGCCCAAAAAAAATCTTGAACCCCAAAATATGATTTTTTTTTTGTCCATTTGATTCCTATTAATATTTAAACTTATAATCCTTAATCAAGTGGCACACAAAATAACTCATACTTCCATTCCATAATATTTCATTTAAAAAAATAAAAGCATGTTTTTTTTGGCCAAAAAAAAAGCTTGTTAACTTCTTTTGAGATTCATAACATTTATGAAGTTAAAACAAGTGATTAAAACAAAGAAAAGATTCTCTTTTAAATTTTCTTAACAAGATCATCTAAATTAATTACTGAACATAATTGTGTATTATCTTAGACAAGACAAAATTATATTCAATGTGCACTAAAAAAATTGTAATCATCGTCACGCCATACCCCTATTGTCTATGGCGTGGACTTTGGTTAAAAAATTATTATTCACATTTCACAAACTTAATTCCTTCTTTTTCATTTAAAAGTTAAAAAAAAAAAAAGGAGCGAAGAAGAAGGAAGAAATAAAGATATTCCATGTTTGGATCAGAGGTCAAACTCGCCCATATGTAGCTACTCCATCGACTTTTTCCGCATTTTCCATCAGGTTTGGCCAAACGCACCCTTTTCTAGTCGTTGAGTCACGCGTTCCTTATTTGCAATGCCGTCTTTCCCTGAAGGTTCAGGACTCTATACGAAGTCCGAACAAGGACGCCATCATTCTCCATGCATATCTACTGTTCGGTTCCATCATTCATGCCTACGCTTCTCAAAGGCGCGTGTAACCCAGGTCTCGTCTTTGCCATTTTCGAACTCCGTCCCACCCCATGTGGCCGAATACAAAATACCTTCATGTCATTTTGGGCTCGTCCAAAAAATGCCTACCTGATTCATCTTAATTACAGATTTAGCCCTTTGCTCTTGTGTCTTGTTTGGATATCCATTTACTTCATGTCATAAGGATTAATATTTAAAATAAAATCCTAAATTATATTCCCATTTTTTATATTTATTTAAATAACATTTCATATTAAACTTGTAAGCACTTCGCTCTATTTGTTTAGTTTAACTAAAATTGTAATTAATAATTCTAATAAATATTTTATTAAAATTAACTCAAATTAAGTAGAAATATTTGATTTATTAAATTTTATTTTATTCAAATTATTTGTGAAAAGTTTTAAACGTGGAATATAAATTTTTTTAACTAAATTAAAATTTTCAATAGTATTGAGTGTCTCTAAATCAATAATTTCAAATTTGAAGAAAACAAAAAAGTGTTTATTATTGAAAAATTAGAAAGTATCTAGTTTTAAATTTAAAATTTTTTCAAAACAAAATTTGGATCAAGCAATTTATTTGAATTTGGTGATTATTATTTTCGTCGGTTATTTATTTTTTAAAATTTTGTTATTACAAAATAAAATTTATGTAAGATTCATCGAAACATTATGTTTGAATTCTTCGCTTTCTTTTTTATTTATTTTGTTTTCAAAGTTATTTTTTTATTATGTAATTATTTAATTTGTGATATTCTTCACAACTAAATTCCTAAATTTAGTATTTATGTAACTAATTTTTACTTTTTTAAAAGTTACATAAACTAACTCAATGTAAAAAATAGTTACATCATAACTTTTTTTTTTCTTTTCTCCCTTTTTGTATAATAATTAAATATTTATGAAAAAATATCACAAGTTAAATAGCTATATAATAAAAAAAGTTTAAAATTTAAAGTTTAAAATCAGAAAAAAAATAAAAATAAAGTAATAAATAATTTTAAATATAAAAAGTTAAAAATAAATTCAATCTAATATTGAATTTGTATTATGTAAATATTGGAAAATGTTTATTAATATCCTAAACTTCATTATGTGTAACTATTTTTCAATTTTTCATGAAAAAATTTATTTTGTAACTATTTTTAATTTTCTATCTCTTCTAAAAAATATTTTTTAATTTTTTATATGCTAATTCGTGTAAAAAAATTAAGTAGACTGTAATTTTTTTAAAAAAAATGCAACTTAATATTATGTTTTACAAAATTTTTATCAGACCAAAATAAAGTTCATTTTCACAAGCATATATAATGAATAAATATCGAATCAGCACTTAAAGAATTAAAGGCAACAAATGAGTATATATGTCAACTGCATTAGATTTTAATTTTTTGAAAAATTCTAATTTTCCCTTTTTTCGTGTAACGAAAAATACAAAAATATTAAGAGATATTTTTAGAAACTATATATCTGCATCTTTTATTCTATAATTACAAAAGACAATGTAATCGTTTTTTCAAAATTACAATAAAATTTCATTGACATTAATTTCTTATTAGATCTTTTGTAACTGTATTAGTAAATATTTTTGAAAAATAATGCTAGAATATGTCTCACATGAAACTTAGATTCTGTTTACCTAAGTTTATCAACATCATAAATACTTATGTAATTAGAATAAACTATGTTATATATTTTTTAATGCTTACATTATAAATTCATGGAAATGAGCAAAAATGACATGCACAATAAGTTTTTAGGATAAATTTTTATTGATATTCTAAATTTATGCAATCAGTATTTTTTTTAGCCTTAATGTGACCACTTTTCTTTTATATTACATTTAGGTGTCATTTATTATATCAATTAATTTATTTTTTTCATTTGGTCAAAGATATGATTTCATTCTAGTCAAAATTAAGAGATTTGCAAAGATATCTTCATGACCTAATCCGAAGAAATTTGAAAAATTAGGTTCAAATATATGATTTTTATTCCTTATAATATAATCCTTATTTGAATAGTTCATCTAATTAGTGTATTTTTTTTTACCATTAATTAGTATCTTGTTCAAAATATATTTTTATATAAACAATTATATTGAAGTTAATGGAGATAAAAACCTAAACTTTGTTTGGATTGTCATATCATTAAAGAAAAATATCAGAAATAATATTTTTTTTCTCAAAAGAGACGATATTTAAAAGGAGAAAAAAGATACTTACCAAGATTAAAGAGTAATAAATATTTTTTTCAATTTAGAGAAAATAATTTTAAAAATTTAAGAAAAGAGGGGAAGTAAAAATCTTCAAATTTCAACTAGAGCCACATGAATAAAAAAATTTCTCCTTTTTTTTAAAAAATAAATAATAAATGAAAAAATTCTCAAGTAAAATTAGAGGTTTCTTTCTCTGTCCCGGGTTTCCACCCCTCCCAAACAGGGCTTTATCATTTTAATCAACCTTGAGTTCTAATAGTAGAAGATTGTTAGCCATGGACCCCACTGACCACCAATAATTGATCATTCTCCTAATCCTCTCTGTATTCAAGCTGGCACCATTGTCTCCCTCTTCTTCCACCTTCACCACCTCTGTCTTGCTGCTATTCGCCTATTCCTCCCTTCTGTTCGCAAATCTTGAAACCCAATAAGTAACCTTTTTGCAATCGAATTCCTACCTCTACCTGCAAATTCCAATGCTTTAACAATCCCACACCTTGAAAAAAAAAAAAAAAAAAACAATGCTTCTCTTCCCTTGCATTCGTTTTCTTCTCCTTTCATACTTCTCATTAATTTCCACATTCATAGCAGCCTCTGCGTCCAGCTCAAGCTCTGCTAAAACGTCTATCTATGACGTTCTTCGTGCCCATGGACTCCCCATGGGTCTGCTTCCGAAGGGTGTGAAGGAATTTGGCATTGATGGAGACGGGCGCTTCTGGGTGCATTTGGAACAAGCTTGCAATGCCAAATTTGAGAGCGAATTGCATTTTGACTGCAACGTATCGGGGACTTTGAGTTATGGGCAGATGGGGGCGTTGTCGGGGATATCGGCGCAGGAGCTATTTCTTTGGTTTCCGGTGAAGGGTATTCGCGTGGATATACCCAGCTCTGGATTGATTTATTTTGATGTTGGCGTTGTTCGTAAGCAATTCTCTTTGTCCCTTTTCGAGTCGCCACCGGATTGTATGGTGGCCTCTTCTGAAGAGGCAGATGGTTTCCGAGATGGGATGTTAATGGCTGAAACTGTTTCCAAGGTTTGGTTAATCCAGTTCTTTCATTTTATTTGTTTCATGCTTAATTTTATTTGATTGAGTGTACATTTTGTTGCCAATATCGTGGAGGAAGAACTAGGAATGAAGCTGAGATTAGCCAAACTCAGTAGTTGTGGTTTCGTTTGGTGGAGGGTCATGTTCTTAACTATTCCTTCATGTGTTCTTGTCCTTTTCTTTTGGCGGTTAATTAGAGGCACATGAAAACATGGAATAATTGGTTAGAGTTGTGATCTTGTTTTATCTTTGTCCTCCTTTATGGTCATGCTATCAGGGACATGTTACCTTTTTGACTTTACACACTGAGGAAAAGGCTCTCCGTTCTATACTGCTTTGGAGTTGTTGCATATTATCTTCTTCTCAGGAGATCTCAAGAATCTCTTCCTCCTCTTACCTTTATGTTTTCAATGATATTCCCTTGTTGGCATAATGACCTCTAAAATATTCTAGATGTAATGGTTGCATACAAGTTCTTAGCATTCCATCAATGTGCTTGTTACCAATACCATGAAAGCAATTGAGTTGAAGATTTATGCTGGATTCTATCATATGCAGAGTCAATCTGGAAGGCTTCGGAATCAGCTTGATCAGGAAAATTTTGCCAGAGATGTTCTGTAGACCAAACAGGAGGAAGTGAATGAAGTCGTGTTGTAGCTAAATCATCATGGGTTCTCCAATCACATAGTATATTTCTTTGGAGAGTATAAATTAACAGTTTCCAGTGTGCTTGCTTGTCTTATTTTCCCATATAGTGCAGAATTAGTGTAGTAGAGGCAGCCCTTGCATCTCGGTGATTACTTGATTGCGAGGATACTCGAAAAAGGCAGCAACATGATAACTTTCCAGAATAGAGTGTCACCTAAAAAAGATAAAGCTAGATGGGAGCAATTGGTTGAAACGAATTCAGGTGACAAGTCTGAAGATTTTTGCTGTATGTTAAATTTCATTGTATTATAGAAAAATATATTTTGGGGTGTTGTATTGAGTCAATGTTACAGTAAAACTTTAAATGGGACAGAATCACAAGCACTTTTGATATGAATATATATGAATAAAATTTTGCATTCTTTCTTTTTCAAAAATAAAATTTACTGACTACAAATTTCCTATGCTACATTTGCCATTATAATTGGATCATAAACTCAGCAATTCTACTTGTTTTCAATTCCTTATTCTTTAACCTTTACTAACATTAGTGTTGTAATACCATTTCTTGATGACGGTTGATGTTTGAGTAGTTTTTGAAGATGCAAATTGAGTGACTTCAATTTTGTTTTTGCTGGTGTGACTTCAGTAGAGTTTATTGTCTTACTGGCAAGCGCCTGTTTCTTTGAGGAACTTATGTTTTAACTTCTTGTGCTCAGGTGTATCCATGGCGGACTCTATTCCAGGCAGAGGGTTTAAGTGATTTTGGTCTTGTGTATATTATGGATTCCTTTTTCACAAAAACAAATAAAATTGATATTCCGATTTTTATATCTATCTTTTCCTTCCGTCGTGCTGTTATTATCCAAGACTACTATGTAGTTGGAAATTTATCCAACTGGGGTTTTCATGATGCTTGCTTCTCTAGATTTGCAATAGCTCAGATGCAGATCTTCATAAATGGCTTTTTCTTCTCTTTCAAATTCAAAATTTGATTTTGTAATCCAATTAGTAGTGACTGTTACTGAAGATTTGATGCCCTGCTACCCAGTTCCAAGTGAGGATGTAGTGTACATAGGGCCGCACTTTACGCTGTTTAAGACCAAAATTACATGGTTTTCCATTGTTCATTAGAGAAAGGCTAACTTGATCACTTGTATTTGTTGCCATAGAAAAAGTTTCTGCACTGACTGTTCTGAGCAGCATATTCATTTCTTTCGTTACTGCTGCATATCTCATCACATGGAGGCAGTGGAAATCAACAATTTTCGCTGTAAGTTGAAATTTGACTATGCCCCTATGAAGTGCAAACACTTCAATAAATGAGTTGTGTCCTCGTTCAATAATTCTTCGTATTAGATACAATATAACACTTTAAGTTATACACATTATATATATATATATATATATATATGTCATATCTTGTATCCATTGTTTTTAGCTATGCCGAATGTAGAATAAGGGAGATGATCTGGTTTGATTGTAAATAAAATCTGCAACAAATTAAACTTTACTCTCCTCTTATTTCAAAAATTACAGTCATCTCCCTGTTTTAAATCTTCATTAGACAAATATCCCTATTTGAATTATCACAGACATATATATCCCCTCAGTACATTGTCCCATACAGGTGAAAAATCAAAGAGGGGAGGGATCTGTGATATTTGAAAACCTTAGGGTATTTCATTGAATTTTGCTCATACAACCACAAGGCCCTAAAATTAGGTCTTTAAGATACTTGTTTCCTATCTTTAGCTCCTGCATTTTCGCATTAGAATTCCCAATATGATTCTTGACTATTTTAGGGCCCATTTGATGATAGCTTGTAGCAAGTGAAGCTATTTTGGTGGTCCCCTTGTACATATCTCATCTTTTCACCAACTAAAATTCTTCTACTTATGGAAATATTCAATTAATTGCTTGGCATTTAACACCAGGGCTAGGGTTAGGAATAGAAAGAAAAATTTTAGGAGAATTTGCACTTTTCCCCAAAAAGCTTCTCTCCATTGCAATGTCCTGTTATTTATACATTCAATTGAATATAAAATTTAATTAACATGTGATAATTATGTGATAAAAAATATAGCAGAAGGCAAAAAAGAAAAATAACATACTCATTGCAGAAATGACCTAACTACCCTTTTATTAAGTAATTTACATAATAAGTTTATTATTTTCTTATATTGAATTAGATTTTTGTTATCACATTATTAGGATGTACTAAGTAAAACTATGAAATCTAACACCCAATTAAATGGGGAGGACAATTTTACTACATCATAATAATTTAGTGTAATGAATTGGAGGGATATTACGATAAAGAGAAAAGATTGAGAAAAAAATTACAAAGTTCTCAAATTTGAATAATAGAGAGGAAAAACTACAAAACTAAAGGTGTTTAAAGCCAATTTAAATTGATGAAATCAAACTAAACAAAATTAAACCGTCATAAAATTGATAATTAGTTTAGTTTCATATTTTAAGTGAAATTTGATTTATTTATTAAAATTAATTTATTTGATTAAAATTTTAAATTTTGTTTTAAGATATCAGATTTAAAAAAATCATTTTTATTATTTTTAAATAAGTCATAATTAATTAAAATTATTTAGATTACAATCAAAGATTAAAATTAAGAAACTTAAAATTAATTAAATTAAATCGAATTAAATTAATGATTTAATTTAATTTAATTTTTTCATTTTAAGTAAAGGGAATAAGCGTTTTTTTTTTTAAATACTAAAACTTACATAACAAATCCACTAACACCATTACAACATGATCGGTTCATGTGAAGAAATAGTGAAATGCTTATTTTGTGGATCTAAATAGATTCACAGTTCGCATGTTCAGCTCCTGCTAAGGGCTATATTCACATTACAATATAGAGTGTTTTTTTTTTTTAATCGACATATTATATTTCAATGTTAAATAGGGAGTTGAGTATTTGAACTCAAATTTAAAATTAACTAATACTTAATATTATAAAAAATGTCAATCTTAATACTATTAAAAATTATGTTAAATTTAAGGATTAAAAAGCTCTACCCGTCGTTATCTATGCCCCATTTGACGGCTCACAGATCAAATGAACCCGTGATGAAGAGATATAAATCCTACTATTGGACATTACAATGTAGAGTTAATAGGGAACACATGGGTGACTTTTATTGGATTGCGTTCCTTTGACCAATAAAAGAACATGCAAAGTTAGGTGTGTCCTTAGTGGGAGTTGGTTGAACTCAATCTTATCCCAAACAACCACCCAAATGGTGAAATGGGTATCCTGACTCTTGTATAGCTTTGATTGGAGAGTGGTGCTATTAAATTTTTTATTACTATGCTGCTAGGATATATATACATTTTTTATTGTATAAAATATTTAGAATGACATCATTTCCAGAGTAGTATTATGTTTTGTAGACTGTTATTTGTTAATATTTATCATATTTTGATATATAATTAAATCACTAATGAATTGCTTACATAATATGATTCAATTGAAGTATTAGTTATTATCTATCAGTATTATTATATAGGACTTTGAGAGAGTTAATTTTTTTTTTTAATTTTTTATATATAACTAATGTTGAACTCAAGATCTCGAACAAAATATATGAGAGGAAAAAAAATTTTAAAAATATTATTTACATAAAACAAAATTCTTTTAAAGGGGCAAAACATAGAAATTTTATTTTTTAAAAGGCAAATTTACATTAAAAAAATTTTGGGGGACAATCACCCTCTAATCATATGCAAAGATTCGTCACTAATTGAACTCATATAATATATCGATGTATCAAGTAACAATTGATATTAACAAAAATAAAATAACAAAGTAAAATAATAATCAATCATTTAAACATTAAATATATTTTTCTATACCTTGATATAACAACATAAAATTGACAATGACTAAATCCATGTGTATATCACCTCATCTTGGGAAACTAGAGCATCTGACTATTATATATGTATCACATGTCATTATTACATACTTAATTATTTGGTTATTGTATTACATACCTTCTCTAGATCAAACACATTGAGTGAGGGCGACTAAGTATAATCAGACTGCAAGGATTTATATATCTTTTAAGAATAATGGATTATAAAAAATTTTAAATTATTAAGAAAGATATCAACTTGGGTACCATCAAAAGTTTTTATATAACACTCAATCATAGTTTCATCTGAGGTCATCCTAGTGACCATGAATGTTTGTTGTCCCATTTTGATTTTGTGTCCTTAACTATGTATCTTGAAAATAAATTCCCTGCCAATAAATCTTCCAGCTTCGTATGGTAACCTCTGTCAGAGTTTTCAGGCTAAAGATTAAGAGCAAAGGTAAGTTTATCTGTATAAAAATTTTACAAAATATATTTTGATTAAGATTAGCCATTATGAAATCTGTTCGTAATATACTATATGAGGTAAAATTTAAACATCTCATATATTAAAGTTATTCATCGAATCACTTGTTATCCAATTGAGAAATTGAGCAGCTTTACGATTAAAAATCACAAAAGTTGTGCTTCCTGTATCATTAACTACCCTTATCTATACCTTGTAACTACAATGAAGAACTAATGAATTATCAGAATGATATGATAGGATGTTACAAGATATATTTAATAAATAAATAGACAAATTGTTGCTTATCACAAAATAGAATACTTAGGAATAGTTGCAGTTACTATCTTGTCACACTTTTCACAATAAAAGCCACACCCATCTGGGTTAACCTGCATCTCTTGCAGGAGTCGTAAAACAACCCCTCTCACTCTGAATACTAACAACAGTGGCTAGTGTCACAAAAACACAGTCCTGTAACATTAGTAGGGATTAATGAATCTATTTCATGATGAATACATACAAAAATAAATCCGTAATGGAAATATACCAAAATACAATCCATTATTTCATCTTTGGTCATCCTTTTGGTAACATTAAGTATATCATCAGAAAGAGAAATGGATGAATGTGTTGAAATTTGACTTAGCTGCTGAGAGAATTCTTCAATTTCTCCCTAAAGTCAAGAACTACTTTAATTCCAGATTTATCAACAATCTTGAGGCATACAGTGAATTAGAGATCTTTCTATCTCGTGTTGCCTATATAATAAGAAGATATTTCGTAATGGCTAATCTTAAAAAAAACAAACACTATATTTTGATTAGATATTATAAAGCATTACAAATAATATTACATGGTTTTCGATACTGACTATAAATTGTTAAGTGGAAACTATTTTGATGATAGATAAGAGATATCATGGGTAAACAAATGCACGATAGTTCAAAACCAAAATGAAAGAGACAAACATATTCAAGAAGAAGACAATAAAAGTCATACCTGAGCTTATAACGTGAGAGACTAAGAGAAGCAACTTTGGTAGGAAAAAAAGATGCAAATAATTGATATGGCAGAGCCTATATAAGAGTACAAAACTATCTAACCTAACACTTACTTTGTAATTCAAAATATTTTGTCAAATAACTAATTCAAATGGTATTTCCAATATGAGTAGACTCCAAACACAATATTTATTGTAGAGCATGGAATGTAGTATAAGAGAGCCTTAGGAGACCAAATATTTTGAATTTATATAGATTACAGCTAGGGCCTTAATTATGAGTTTGTTCGAATTACAACTCTGTTTTAATTTTAAGATTTAAATCACAATTGAAAACTAGACAGATGACATATGGTGGTGGTAATTGATTGTTCATATTTTGTAAATATTTATTTGATGAAATGGAGAGGAAAAATTAGTAGAATGCCACTTGTCATCTGCTCAAGGAGGTAGACGAACTTTAGAATATAGATAGATTTTTGGGTTAATATAAATTTGGTCCCTATAGTTTTTGGCAATTACAGTTTGGTCTATGTAGTTTAATTTTGCTCAATTGAGCCCTTATAGTTTCTATTTCTGTAATTTTGGTCCTTGCCGTTAAATTATTAATTAACACTATTAAATGAATGGCTAACGTGGCAATTGAAATACGTACGTAGTAATCCTATGTGGCAAAATTTTCAATTCAGCATCATCAATTGAAAAACAACGTTGCGCATTGTTCATTGTCCCCTATTTGTTTCATCTAGAAGTTCTTTGTACTTATTCTCGGTCAATTTTAACATCAATCTCAAATGCTCAGCCTTCCCCTTGGTGTTTTCTTGCTCCACTTGGCTCAAGCATAGTTTCTCTTTCATTTGAAATGGTTTTGCTGTCTAACTGTAAAAGGAAAATTCATAAACTGGAGGCTGAACTGGACAAGAAAAAAAATCATAAGAAAATTTGTTTGATTCATTGGTGATGCAAACAAAACAGCTTGAGCTGAGTAAGATTTTGCTAGAAGAGTCATGATGTGTGTTCTAGCAAGTGTACTAGGTACTCAAGTAGTGATAGTGATGAATAGAGTATCGTTTCCACGAGGATTGATTCACAAGTACCAACATATGCTAATTCTAACTATATTGGATTAATAACGAAAGTTGGTATTTTGATTTCAAGACTAAATAATTACTTAAAAACAATGAAATAAAACCAATTTGATTAAAGACACTAAGGTGTGGATTCACCAAGCTCCTCTAGTAGATTCCAATTATTAAACTTTCTATATCACTCTTAATTCATGTGACAGCGGAATTTCCTTAGGTGATTTACTTCCCTTTACCAAAGGACATAGGAAACCTACTTTTAATCCATAAATCCAAGTTTTACCTAGATCATGAGCTAAAAGTGCATTAAGCTTAGTGAAAAACTCTAAGTAACTTGAGTTGGTATCTCTCTCATTGATTACTGCATGAATCATGTTAGCACATCCTCTGTATCTAATTCTATTCATGGTATGCATATAAGAAGCTAATTTATAATCTCCTATGGTTAATTCAATTATGACTTTTAATCTTTTAAAAGGTAGATAAGCTTTTGGAAGCATTAAGACAAATGCATACTCATCATGAATAAAAAGGAAAACTAGAATGAGATTAATAATTGGAAATCCACACAGAACATGCTAGGCTCGCCATAACCTTAGTACAGAAATTTAGTGCATAATGAAATTAAAAACAACAATAAATAAGAAGGAAAACATCTTGAATCAAAGAAAGAAGAAGAGAAGAAGATTATATCCTATTTCTAGGAAGGCCTAGCAGCTGCTCCTCTTTCTCTCGACTCTCCAACAATTCTTGTACTCACAACTCTTCCATACTTCCCCCTATTGCAATGTCTCCTCTTTACATAGACATCCTAGTGACGAGTTCTCTCCTTTGTGCACTTCCTTTGCTCACCCCCATGCTCTGAGTTATGGTATTAATTCTCGGCTATTGCTCCTTAATTATTCACGTTACACGATTTGCTCTTTTGTGTGGCTAACATCTGCAGAAACTATTCCCCTCTACTTGCTCCTCACAGCCGCACTACAGAGTAACAGCCGCAACTTATCCTGTGTTCTGTAGCACTGCTGTAGCCACTACATTATGTACATATGTAATCACTCATTTACTGCAATTACCCATTTGCTTCACTTGTATCAGCCGTAAATTTTTAGATTTGTTTCCTTTATTTTATTTCAGCTGCTTCATCCCATTATATCACAGCGTTTTCTTTTTCCAATGCAATATAAATGCTGCGTTTCAGTGTGTATCAGTTTCCAATAGATGCGTCCCTCCTCATTTCACCGTGCCAGCAAGTGGATTGGGGATGAGCTTCTACTGCTCTGTTCCGCCTCTCTGCTGCTGCTGGCTTTGAATTTATAGCTGTTAGCTCCCATATTTTATCGCTATTCTGCAGTCTGATTATTCCTTCTATCCGCTAAACTCCATCTGTATTTAGAGCCCCAAGACAACCTCTTTCGGTGCTGGGTCCTTCGTATAAATTGTTTATCTATTTCTAAGCTGTCCAACACACCTGACCGCAATAAATTTTGACCCCATCACTCCATATATGAGTTGGAAACCGACACAAGGTCATGATGCAATTAGGCTCTGGGAACTTTGGGTGCTTCCGTGATTGCTACATTTCAGCGTCCAAAAGGCTGAACTAGATCTTGGGCTCTTCACAATAGTTGTAGGGCCTTGTCTTAGCTTTCTATCAAGCCAAACAACACTTGAAATGGATGTTTGTAACTCCAAATATCTCTCAAAAGTCAGACAGTTCTCTGATTTACTGCAACTAGCCCAACTTGATTTTATCCTTTTAGCTTAGCTCAACTCAAATGAGCCTAAATCAACCTAAAATAACAATTAAACACTTAAAATAACAAACGCAACCAATAATTAAATAAATATGAAAAACTCTTAAGCAAAGAGTTAAAGACATGCAAAACACTTTAAAATAAAGCATTTTTAGACTAAATAAATGTGTGGAATAAATTCCCACATCAAATATCCCAAACTTGAATGTTTGCTTGTCCTCAAGCAAAAAAACAAAAAACAAAAAACAAAACAACTAATGAAAACTAACACTTTTGCTAAGCTTCTTACATTTGCATTTCACAAACTTTCATGAAAGTTAAGCTTTAAAGAATGGAAAAAACAACAACAACAAAAAAGTTTTCAAAGTTCAAGGATTAAAGTATCTTTCATAATTCTTCAAATCAAGTGTGTGTGTGCATACCTTATACTTTGCAACTTAGATTAGTATATGCAAACAAAAACACACCATTTTTTTCGGTAGCTAGTTCTAGGATGTGAAAATTCCTTACTTTTGGTATAGATTCCCTGTTACTCAATAATTCACATTCAACTAGTATGCTTTGCATGCTCATAATCCAAGTAACCTTTGACGTGAATGCTCTCCACTTTTGGTGTGAACACCTAGTTACTAAGTAACAATGGAACATCGAAGCATTCCCCGACTTTTATTTTCAATTTTTTTTAACAATTGGCAAAAAACATAATTTTTAAAGCTAACAAAGTATATGGCTAAGTGTTTTGAAAATTTGAAAAGATGATCATGAAATAACAATTTATCCAAAGAACTAAAAAGAAAATTTTCTCATTGTTTCCCAACTCAAGAAAACGAAACTTCATGAAAGTAGTTATTTTAAATGTAAAGAAACTAGCAAAAGTCATCTAAAATCCTAAAAGCCCCCAAACCTAAACTAAACACTGGCAATGCAAAGCATGAATGTTTAGAATATATTTGGGTGATGACTAAAAAATAAAACTAAAGCAAATGAAAGGATAGATACTACCACACGGAGTAAGTTGCCTCCCATCAAGCGCTTCTTTAAAGTCCCTAACTGTACTTTTTTCATGAATTATAGTGGTTTCAGTTGGTTAAAATTCACGATGTATATAGGACTTTAATCTTTGCCCATTCACCTTAAATGTGAGGTTTCCATTAGATATTTCCACCGCACCATAAGGAAATACTTTTGTGACGGTACATGGACTAGACCACTTTGACTTAAGCTTACCAAGAAAGAGTCTTAGCCTTGAATTGAACAAGAGTACTTGCTGCCCTTCTTTGAATTCACACTTCATTATGTGTTTGTCATGCCACTTTTTGGTTCTTTCCTTGTAAATTTTGGCATTCTCATAAGATGCTATGCGAAATTCATCCAATACATTTAATTGCAACAGTATCTTTTCTGCAACAGCATGAAAATCAAAGTTAAGAAATTTTGTAGCCCAATATGCTTTATGTTCAAGTTCCACAGGTAAATGACATGCTTTCCCAAAAGCAAGCCTATAGGGAGACATTCCTATAGGTGTTTTAAAAGTTGTCCTATAAGCCCGAAGTGCATCATCCAATTTCAAAGACCAATCTTTCCTAGAGGTATTCACTGTTTTCTCCAAAATTCTTTTCAATTCTCTATTGGATACCTCTACTTGTCCACTTGTTTAGGGATTATATAGGGTGGAAATCTTATGGGTGACTCTACTTTTTCAAAAGGTTTTCAAATTGAGCATTGCAAAAATGTTTTCCCTCATCATTAATGATTGCCATAGGAGTGCCAAATCTTGTAAAAATATTTTTCTTCAAAAACTTGAGCATCCTTAGTTGGTAAAGCCACAGCTTCCACACATTTTGAAACACAATCTACAACAACCAGAATGTATTTATTGGACAAGGAACTAGGAAATGGTCCCATGAAATCAATGCCCTAAACATCAAACAATTCACAAACTAAAATGTTGTTTAAAGGCATCTCATTCCGTCTTGCAATATTTCCACTTCTTTGGCACCTGTCACAAACATTAACAAAAGAATTAGCATCTTTAAATATAGTAGGCCAATAAAACCCAAATTGTAATACTTTGAATGCAGTTTTAGTTAGCCCCAAATGTCCTCCAACTTCTCGGTCATGACTATGGTGAAAAATTGCTTTTGTTTCTTCTTCTGAGACACATCTTCTTATAATCTGATATGCACAACACCTAAACAAAAACGGTTCCTCCCAAAAATAATGTTTAACATCATTTAAAAACTTTTTCTTTTGTTGAAAGGAAAGTTTGGGAGGAAGTATGTTAGAAACTAAGTAGTTGGCAAAATCAGCATACCAAGGAATTGAAATCACCATAAATGCATATAGGTGTTCATCTGAAAATTCTTCATTGATGGGCATGATATCTTCTTGAGTGTGATCATCATTAAAATTTAGTCTTAAAAGGTGATCATCTACCACATTATCTGACACTTTCTTGTCTTTTATCTCAAGATCGAATTCTTGAAGCAATAAAACCCATCGAATCAACCTTGGTTTGGCATCCTGTAAACACTTATTTTTGTCAAGGTAAGTTTTAAAATTTTTTTAAAAATAACAAAAATACTGGGGAAATTAAGTAAACTCAGAAATTCAAAAAAGTGATAATAATGACAAAGAAGACATAAAATATGAAAAAAAATAAAAAAAATTAAATCACAAAATATGAAAGAAAAGAGAATTAAAAAAAATAAGAAAATACAAAATAAAAGCCCCATTGACCCTAGTCAGTCTAATTCTTCCCTCACTAAAATTCAACCCTGTGAACCCCAAGAAGCTTGCAATCCAATATCCCATTTTCAAACTAAAAAATAAGAAGAAGAAGAAAACATTTTATATAGCTCGGTATTTGACATTTGGAAATCCAGGAACGGATCTCTTTTCCTGAGTTGTCTGTTCTGTGGTTGGTTGTTAGTTTGGTTTGTGCCTTATGTGGTACTGTGGGTTGGGCATTATTTTGGGAGTTCTGATTGTTGTTGACCTGAAAACCAGCATTCATGTTTTGGTAATAGGGCTTGGAGTTGGACTGGTTGTAGTTCTGCTGCGCTTGCACATACCTTACTTTTGGTTCCTTCTTCTTTTGCTAGAAATTCCCCCATTGGTATCTTACCAGCCTTGACTAATACTTCGATTCGCTCCCCCGCTCTTATAAGATCAGAGAAGTCATTGAACGCGCTTCCTGCCATTAACCCGATGTATGAGGTTCCCAACGTTCTTAAGAAATAGGAGTAGGTTTCTGTACTTGTCACTGGTGGTAGTACCTCAGCTGCCAATGCCCTCCACCTTTGGATGTACTCCTTAAAGGTTTCCTTATCCTTCTTCTGCATAACCTGCAGTTGCTCCCTGGTTGGTGCTGTGTCCAAATTGAAGCGGTAATGCCTCAAGAAAGCATTAGCCAAATATTTCCATCGGTTAATCCTAGAGTGGTCCCACAACATATACCATTGGAATGCTGCCACAGGAAGACTCTTATGGAAGAAATTCAACAGCAATTTCTTGTCATTGCCTGCTATAGCCATTTCCATGCAATATGACCTCAGATGGAATTAGGGGTTAGTGGTTCCATCATACTTTACAAACTCCAGGACTTTGAAATCTTTAGGGATATTCACCTGGGGAGTCAATCTTAACTCCTTTGCGCTAACTATTCCTTGTGAGCCCTACCCCTGCATTGCCCTCATCTTCTCTTCCAGCATGAGAACCTGGTTTAGGGCCCTCTTTTCTTGCGCCACCTCGTCTATTCTCATGGGCGACATGAGCGGGGTCTGGACGTAATTTTATCCTTCGGGTGGTCCATTAACAGCATTTCCTTCCTTCCCAGAGGACTAACACCTATTGGTGGTGGTGGAGGCACCACGTTAGCCATCATAGGCACTCCATAGCTTTGACCAAAATGAAACACCTCTTAAGGAGGTTGAACCGCACTTATTTCCCTCACATTGCTAGCCATGAGATCTATGAGTTTCGCCAGCTGATCTTGGATCTGATCCATCCTGTCCTCTAACCTTTGTATATTCTTGGTGTGAGACTGTTCTAAAGCCATAGCTTATGATATTGTGACAATTCTTTGGGTGGTATGGGAACGCTTAGTCTGACTCTTTCTTGACAGTGCAATTATGTGATCTTGTTAATCTTTTTCACTCTTCTTTCTCTAAAGATAAATGAATTATTAGTTTATTTAAAAATAATCATTGGTTATAGAGTTATTGTTATTATTTTATTATTATTATTACATTTTTTTTTGAATTGGCATTAGAGATTTTATTTCTTCCTATATTCTCGTTGAGGGTATAACACCCTACAAAATAAAATATAGTTGGCGATATCTTATGGAGATTTGGTGATTCATCACATAAACATTGCTAGTTTAAGAAATCGTATACACACTAATCAGTCCACTTAAATTGCGTATCAAGGAACAAACGTATTCCTAGGT
This sequence comes from Ceratonia siliqua, assembly GCA_034509205.1. Classification (NCBI taxonomy): domain Eukaryota; kingdom Viridiplantae; phylum Streptophyta; class Magnoliopsida; order Fabales; family Fabaceae; genus Ceratonia; species Ceratonia siliqua. The sequence goes on from JASKGM010067796.1 coordinate 45,730, forward strand.
TTTATTAAGGGTATAGTACCCCACAAACTGAACCTAGTTGGCGATAGCTCATGGGGACGCACATATCCACTCATGAGCATCATCTTTTTGAACAGCATAGTTAACAATATTCTAAAGAGAAATTTTCATATAAACATTGTCTCAAAAGATCATCACTTTCATTTATAACAACAGTCTCATACATATTTGTCCAAGAGTACAATAAGCTCTTTACACAGATATAAGAATGCTAGTAAATCCATGGAAGATGATGGCACGGTGGAGGCTGTTGCTCGCTGGAAACTCATGATAAAGTCGAGTAGCCTATTCTATATCTCCCTTTGAGTATTCTCACAGACAGCTAACAATTGTATGGCCATGTTGTAAAGGTGATGGTAATATTTTCTCCATTCGGCGGCTAAGTATTCCTGTATGTTCAGCTCATTCATTACCCTAACTAACGGTGGTTCGAGCATGTTGAGGACGATGTGATTCATGTTGTTTAATCACCCGATCTCTTCTCTTGCCCCCGCTAGTATTTGTTTAAGCACTGTATTGGTTAAGCGTTCATGTCCCAATAAATCATCATTGATTTTCAACTTCTTCTTCCACCTATATTCATTATTCTTCCAATGCTTTATAACATCCCTAAACCTCTCAAGGTCTTGTCGTCTGAGCTATCTTTCTCTTTGAAGTTTAGAGTCTCGATCTAACTCGACCATTTGCAATGATCATTCAAGCTCTTTTATCTGCTGTTCTAGTCATTTATTTCTTTGCACTAGTTCGGCCTTTTCTTTTTTCGCTATTGTCAGATGTGCTTCTAGGGTTTCTATTCTAGCTTCGGCCTTTGCATCCCCTGCAGAGACGATAGCTGATTGTGGTTAAGCCGAAAATATCTTTTGCTTCTTATTCATCCATTCGTAGTATTCTCCGATGACCCCTATTAACCTCTTTCCGAGATTAGGTCAACCTAATATTAACCTTTCGTCCCATACCTGCTTGATATTAATTATCAAGTCTTTATTATCCGTTTGATCGTCGTAGAAGCAGAATCCATCCATAATGGTATCCTTTGGAGATAGGCTAATTGCTTGAATCCCACTACCGACGAATAGGAAATACACCCTCGGACACCTATTAAGGGAACGAAGGGGAACTTGTCGCAACTATAGACCACCTCATCCTTATTCCACCAAGGGAATTTCCAGAGTATATCCCCATTTTTTATGTCGCTACACAAGCTGGACCATTCTGTTATATTCTAGCCTTCTATTTTAAGTTCGTGAAATAGAGCAAAGGGTTCTAATTTAGGCATTCTATCCGTCGGCTATTTTCAAAACATGTCCGTTGTTGCCCACCGATATAAATAGGTAAGCAACATTTTATCTTTCTCCTTTGATTTTTTATGGACAAAATCCAGGGTAAGAAATGTTTCCGCTAAGATGACTAGTACTAGATTAACACCATAATGTTTCACGGTGCAATATATGCTGATAGAGTCATGATCCACCAAGTTAGTCACTGATGGAAACAAAATTAGGCCATATACAACTAGTGCCAAGATTCGGTAAACAAAGGCCACTGTTTGCTATTAGCCATCTCCTCTAGATACTTCTCTAGGTAATCTCGCGAAAATCTTTTTGTTCTCCCTTGTTTGACAATCTTGGCTTGGATTTCAGAAACATTCTTATTTAACACATCGGCAATTGTCTTGTTAGAAGCATTATGTCCTGGGTAGTTGAGAAGTTTAGTCTCTTTCAACATTGGTCGACCAATCATAGCCCCATACTCTTCTATTGTAAGGGTAAGGTGAGCCTTCGGGAGCATAAAGCATCTAAGAGTAGTATCTCAAAATTTCTGGAGTGATATTATGGCTGGGCCCTGAACTGGTACATACAGTAATTTTAGGATGTCCCCATGTCTCATTATGAATGGATATCTAAACATTTGTGGTAACTTGGATTATAGGACCTTCAGTTTACTCAGGTCAGCAGACTGTACCACTATGCTGGATTTCTTTATGGACTGACTAGTGTTTGCTTCTATCTTTAATGCCAATTCTTACTTTTTAGCATTTGAAAGCTGTGACACTAAATCCTATAACAATGATGTCGAAATGTAAATTCATAATGCAGTAGTAAGACGAATTAATAAAAATATGCAACAGAAGTGCTTGTGATTGTCCTACTTGGGTTGACTTAAGGTAGCGATCAATTCTATCTCGAGTGGTTGTGGTCCTAATTACGAGGTGGCTCCCTAGGGTCAATTATTGGTGCACCTATTTCAAAGTAGGTTTATAATCTTAATGGAATGGCCATTAGAATAGACTGCTAGCACTAATAATGAGAATCTCAACTTTCTAGTTGCATTACACAGGTGGATGGAGCCTCCATATGCAACAACCAGATAAGTGAGTACAATCTGAGCGGAGGCTTTCATAAATACCTTGGAGAATAAATCTCACTAGGCATCATTACGCGACCTCCAATTCTAACCTGAGGCTTCCATAGACCCGGGTATAGGGCCTAAATATATGTGCAAGGGTAGTGTATTGTGCATAGTGTGTGTGAAGAGCACATGAATTTTGGTCCTAATATTTACCCAGATAAGGAAACCCAAGACCAACAAGATAGAGCAAATATTTCGTCGTTTACCCTAGGGTGTATACAAATACAATAATTATCGTCATCTATCCTATGGTTCCCATAGTTTATGCCTTTTATGGAAAGTTGTAAACAACCACACATAGAACAAATAACCAATTACTAAAGCACATACATACAACAGGCTAAAGCAATTAAAAAAGTATTATAAAAATGAGGGGTGTCAAACATCTATTTTATGAAGCACAAATAATTTATTAAGGGTTGACTCTCTAACATCCCAAGTGGAGTCGCCAAACTGTCATAATGTGACGGCCGGGAGAAAGACACCATCATGACCTTAAAGCGACAAAAGTAAAAATACAGAAATAAAAAATAGAGTCGCCACCAATCAGTTATAAGGATAATTGCGATCCTTTAAAGACCAAATACTGGCCCTTGGAACCAGAGGATGGATTCAGGAGTCTAATTATGTATGGGGAAAGTGTTAGGCACCCCACAATATCCATCCTTAAGGATGGTTACTCTAAATTGTTTGTGCTTAATTTTTTTTTTGTATTTGAATTATCTCTTTTATTATCGTGATTAAAAAAAGAAGAAGTGGGAGAATCAGACATGTCTTACTGTGTAAGTGCCTATGTACCCTTATGGGATTAAGGTCTACGTAGTTCGAATTAATTAATTAAATTAAAATTTTGCCTATGAGGGATTAAGACAATATGGAAACATGCATTTACACATAAGATCCAATAAAATGAGAGACTAATTCTCCATATAAAGTTGAGAGAATAAAGACGATATGAGAAAATGAATTTCCACATACAGCCTAACAAAATGAAAGAATATTTCCCTACATAATGTTCAAAGAAATGAAGACAGTATGAGAAAGCAAATTTCCATAGAAAGCTTAATCAGAATGGAAGAATATTTCTCCACATAATGTTTGAGAGAGATTTAAGGAATTCTAATATTGAATTTCAACAATCTTTTAGAAACCTTGGAGCAAAACTGCAGTTTGTGATGCCTGGGGGTCAAAATAGCATCTTTGAAAGTATTAGGGCAAAATTTGGATTTTTGAAAATATTAAGGTCAGAATTCAAATTTTGAAAATATTAGGGTCAAAACTCTGAATTTTGAAAAGCATTGGGGTCAAAATTTGAATTTTTAAAAGTATTGAATAAAATCAGGTTTCTAAAAGTATTGGGGTGTAATTTCCCAAAATGAATTAAAAGATAATGGGTCCCTCCTTGAAATTCATTTAAAATGTTCAATTGGGCTTTTTTAGAATCTCATTTTTGAGCAAATCATTTTTATTAATTCAAATGGGCTTTTTGAAGTCCAACTTTATTATTCTAAAAAAAATCTGAATTGGCCCCCCTTTTTAATTTATTTAAATGGTTTTTTCTCTTTTTTTTAAGACCATTTTTTTGCTGTTAAAAAAAATCCTGAATGGGGCCTTTGAATCAATTTTGAAGAATTAATTTAAATGGGCCTTTGAAACCCTTTTGAGAAAGTTTAAGTGGCCTTTTGAAATTTCTTTGAAGACTAAGTTAAATAACTATCTCAAAGATGAAATTGAACCCTTGAAATCCAAACCAACCTTAATGATAGGATGTTGTTTAACTATACTTAGTTGGCCATTAATGCCTTGGTGCCCATTCAACAACCTATTTAACTACCAATAGTGGTATACCTTAACATGGACAATGAAACAATCATCTACTTCATACTAATAAGAGTGACTATTTACATAACCCATAACATCTATACCTGCGTTAGGAACAGGCTTGATCAATTTCCAGACACATCATAAAAGCTAACAATATATGATTAAATTAAACTAAGGGCAACGTCTGCTAATTAAACCAGTGGCACCGTGTTTAGTAAAAAGTTGACAGTAACACATGACTAAATCCAAACACAAATGGCACATCATGCATTGTTTAAAAGAAATAAAAATGAATCGCAGCCCACTGAAATGCTAACCTAAGGTTTAGATTTACCATCCTCAGAGGATGAAGGTAGGTTTTTTTTTTTAGCCAAATTCATCTTGTAGCATATAACTGACATTCCTCCATATTAGACTTGAAATTTCCCAGGAATTTGCACCACAAATTTCTATTAAGGAACCGGTGAGTTGAAGGGGTAGAAGCAAACTGAACAAAAATCCAATTTCCCCAAACCAAAATGTTGGCAAGCAGTAATCAGAAACGCATTCAAGAAAAACCCAACGTCAATGATGCTAACACACGGAAACCAGCTTATCAGCTTGGTACCAGCAACCCAAAACCAGAACATCAACCTTTTCAATTTAAATTAATAACAGTCTGAATAGCTAGCAATTGAAAACTATACATCAGTATGCCTTCCCCCCCACATCAACCAGCTTAAAATATACCCTTAAACCATATAGACAAACACTCGGCAAAGAGCGTTTCGTTGTTCAAAGTCAGACTAATTAGCAAAAATCAAACCTCACGGTTTAATCTGAACATCACAAACCATGACTCACAAGCGCCCTTCCTCCTCAGATTCACAGGGAATACAGCAATAACATATAGCCGAAGAGGCTCACAAAAAAAGAAATCAAATACAAAGATAATGGGTATCATAAAACTATGTACCTTTAAAGAACAAACCCCAAATTCGATTAGACCCCAAAATCCCCTAAGCTAATTCCTCCAGAAAGATTGATTCTGAACTCGAGTTTTTTCCTTTTCTGCCCTCTCTTCCTTCCGTCTTATAGGCCGAGGAAGAGATCAACTCCCATGGAACTAGGGCCTTAGACATCGAGAATCCGCATGGCACAGATTCTATTGCGCATGGCTTTTGAGAGCTTGTGTTGGAGTAGAGGAACTGAAGATCCAGACGCGGTGAAATGAGGCAATGGTACGATCGCAGACGATGTAGGCATGGCTTAGTTGTAAACCCAAGTAGACGATGAAGGAAACAAATCAAAAAAAGTGCACAGATGGACGAGGGGTAGAGGCGTGGTGAAGTAAAGGGTGCGTGAAGGTGCAGAGAGTGCTAAGAATGGAGGGACAGAGACCTAAGCGCAGAGCTAGGGCATGAAGGTGCAGAGAAGAATTGGGGAAATGGGGGGTTAAGGCACGGCTAGGTTAGATTAAGGAGAACCAAGTTAGGTGTAGGGAATTGATGAGTGTGCGAAAGTGCACTCTACAAGCTTTATTGTTGAGCTAAATGTGCTATAAAAGAAGGAAAATCATTG
>JASKGM010067797.1:0-16601 GCA_034509205.1 Ceratonia siliqua
TATTAGATAATTTTTAATATTTAATTTTTAGTATAATTTTATTTAAATATTTTTAAAAATAATATATTTTAAAATAACATCTCATAAAACTTATTTCTTTTTCTAACATCTTAAAATATTTTATAATAATACTTTATAACAACCTTAAATAAAAATAAAATATCATATAATATGATTTTAGAATGCCTCGATTTTGAGAATTGAACTAAGCCGATTAGTCATATTAAAAAAATCAAAAATCGATTTCATGATCGGTTCAATCAACTCCAAAAGCTAGAGGGGGAAAAAATCTATCAAAAAACAATGAATCGGTTTAATTTGATAAAAACTTAGAGAATGGAGCTCGATTCTTAGAAGTCTGCCATATAGAGAAGATGGAAAGCCAAAAATGATAAGAGAAATGGAAGAAGAATGCGTCTAAGCTTTCGGTACCCATAATATTTTATATGCTTCACAACAAGAATCCAATGCATATTCAAAGGACGAAAGCTCTCAATGATATTTTATTTTATCTTGTGCTTGATGATGTTTAATTATTAAATATTATGTCATAAAATTATAGACTTATTTTAATTTTAATAAAATGATTTAATGATATTTTAAATATATTAATAGTTATTAGTTGATTATTTTAATTATTTAATTATTAATTATATAATATATTACACTATATATATAATTTATAAATTTTAAATTTTAAAAATATTTTTTAATTTACACTAATAAATCAGTAACTTGTGACTATTGTTTCACCCATGACTAGTTTTTTGATAAATGCGGCACATACTGACGTACTGTGCCATCACAGATTAGTGTACTCACTTTCCTTCTTTTTTATTTTTGGTTGTTTTGGAAAAGATTAAATATAGAAAATTATGTACAATAATTTAATGGCTTTTTTTCTTCTCTTTCTTTTGATCTGTATAGGTGATCCCAAGATTTTTTTTCTTCCCATGCAATATACATCCTTGTGCTAAAAAAATTCAGCAATTTACCTTAAACATATATTTTCATGCATTTTACACTTTTTGTTAGTAATTCTATTAGAAAACCTATATAATTTGTACCAAAAGCAAACGAATTTTTAGAAGAAAATACTAATAACAAATGTAAATTGCCCGATATCTATATTTAAGAAAAATTTCGTGTAATTTGTACAAAAAATTATTTCAATAATGAGTTTGTAGTTAAGTGGTATTATTGTATTAGCATTATTTTCAAGGTTAAGGGCTTCAAGTTCAAATTGAGTTGAAATTAAATATATCAAAAGAATTAATTTAAAATTTATGAAATAATTATTAATAATATGTGTAAATTACATGAAGATTTATATTTAAATAATTAATTAGTTTTTTAGTATAAATTAATAAATTATGCACTACTAAAAATTATGAGCAATTTAGTTAACTTTCAAAGTCATATATAAGTAGTATAGATATTTCTAAGTATGGGTCAAACTAAAAATAGGTTTGGGCTGCTTTGATTCACACACATAAAATTTACTGGATTTTGTCTCAAGTCTGACCTAGCCTAACCCAAGATCAGGTTTATTCCCCACCCATTTAGCTACATATGAAAACTTGGATTTAAGATAATTAGTTATAAGAGAAAGTTGTGTTATTAATTATAGGGCATAATCAATTACTCCATCTGTTTATTTTTATTTGACGTTTAAGCTAATAGTAAAAAGATTAAGAAAATTATTAAATAATTTTAATTGTAATAAAAAATAATTATATTAGACTAAATTACTCATATTAAAATCAATTTAAAATTTAAACTCTTTTTACTTCATTAATTCTATTTTTTCAATAATGATAAAGTTGAAAATAATAATTAATACTTCCTTCATTTCAAAATAAATATTATTTTTTGAGTTTTAATTTATTCAAATTATATGTTATTTTACATTATCAATGAATAACTAATTATTATTTTTTAAAATTTTTACCATTATTTATTGTTATCTTCAATGCAATAGTAACAATGAATTTAAATTAATTTTAATAAGAATAATTTAATCTAATACTATTACTTTTTGTTACAATTGAGACTATTTAATAATTTTTTAATTCTTATATCATTACTTGAAACATAAAATATTTTATTAATAAAATAAAATGATAGATAATTTAAAATAAATTAAAATTTTTAAAATAACTATTATTTTAATGCGTATGGAACATTAGTTTTATTGGAAAGGGATTGGAGTTGAGATAGGCAGTAGAAGCTTCATCCACAAACAATATCGCATTTGCATAGGCGGCGTTGATGAGCGACGTCGTTACAGGTGCAGTGCATAGGCATGGCTCTTTCTCCATACTTGTTTAAAAATTCCATCGCACAATTGAAGCCTCTGCTGTTGCCGCCACAGTGCCCCGATAAGATCATCTTCTTCGAACAAAGCTTGGAATCACCTGAATACACATCAAAACAAAAGGAAGAAAAAAAAAACCATTAAATCATTCTACATAATTTTCTATATTTTATAATTTTCATTATAAATATATTTAATTATTTATTTAAATATTTAGAGTTTATTTAGCCGTCCTAAAATAATGAAAAAATATTTTTAAAAAAATTAATTTAAATTACAAAAAATTAAATCTATTTGTTATTACAGAGGTAAGAAATTTGAACTTTTCCTAAAAAGTAGAAATTAATATTTTGTTTGGAAAAACATATCTTTATTAAATTAAAAAAATTATAAATATTATCTCAAACATTTATAATATGATTAAATATAATTTTAGCTCTCTTAATTATATAAAAGTTTTAATTTAATTCTCTTATTTTTTATTTAAATAATATATTTTTTTATTTTTAAAAAAATTTAAATTAAGTCTCTCGATTATATTTTAAAAAAAATTTAGAAGAAACAACGGTAGCTTGGGAGGCGCTAGTGAGAGATAGAACGACTAAAAAGAGCGTGAGAATAGCTCCCAACTTCATGATTTATTTTTGAAGTTTGTTAGTGAAAATGGTGGATGTAAGTTGCATCCAAATGAGAGGTATGCATTTATAGGGAAGCAATTAAGAAAATGAATATTTTTATTGGAACCAATTCAGAAAATGATTAAATTAAATCTATGACAAACCAATTAAGAAAATCGTTAATATTGACCTGAAATTGTGCTATTAATTATTATATATGATGTAACCGCCTGATTTGTGAGGATTAATTTGGCAAACCACGGAAATCATGATTCATAATTCGTATCTTTTCATGTCTCTTAATGAATAGATAACGGTTGACATTATTACCTAATAGTAATACTAATACCTACCCATCATAACATAGAAATATACTTTGTAAAGTATTTTTTAATTATGCATACGTACAAAATATTGCTCAAGGAATCTCCTCCTACCACAGCTGTCCATTTAATTTTGGGTTGTCGTACGCCATATATATAGCAATGTTTTAAAATTGAATGGGTCATTGTATTACCATTTTAATGACACCAAAAAAAAAATCACGTAAAAGATTATTATAAAATACAGTACTTTTATAAGTATCAAAAATAACTTTCTCAACAATTTTTATATATTCATCTACAATAATTATTTTTAAAATATTTATGATATTTTTTTAATAGACAATATATTTTTTAAAAAAATTATTTTTATTTTTACAGGAAACAATAATTTCTTTTTATTAATATAATAAAATATTTTTAAAATGAATAAAAAAATATATTACTTATGTTAAATTAAAATTGATTTTTTCAATTTAAAACAATATATTTAATTAAAAAAAAAAAGAAAAACCTTGGCACAAAAGCTATAGGAGATGTCCTGAAAGTAACTTTCTCTTTTAAGGAAATAAAAAAGAAAAATTGTTTTCCACCTTAATGAAGAAAAATTGAGTGGCATTGTCCATGACTAAGAAAACATTTTTCTATATTAAAAACTTTTTATTGAAATAAATACTAGAAAGTTAAAAAATGTTTTTCAAAAGTATCTTTTTTCGTTAAAACTAATACTATTAATTTTGAGTCCGGCAGGTTAGCCTGTTTTTGTAAGGCTTATAACAGGTTAGGGCATAATAGGTTAGGGCCTTGATTTACAAAGGTTCAAATTTAAGCGAGCTTAAGGAAGGTTGGGTTGGCCTGAATTTTTTTTTTTAGCAAAATTTTTGTTTTGCCTCAATTTTTTGTGTGCCCTATATAGCATATGAATGTATTACAATATTAGAAATATCATAAATATAGATTCCCTCATATTTCAACGATGGCTTATGACATTTTAAGCATACCAATTACTACAGTAGCCTCTGAATCTGCTTTTAGTATTCGTTTCCGTATTGTCAACAAGTATAGAAGTTATCTTCTTTCTTAAAATGTTGAGACTCTTATTTATACTCTCAATTAGTTTTTAGGCTTTCCATCTAATGGTAATATTTATTGGTTTTTTTTTAATGTTTGTTTATTTTATTTTTCTTTTAAATTCGTATATTTTATTAATATTTATTTTCTTTTTAGATGACAGATGAAGATTATGATGATCTAAAAGACCAAATGGGTACAACTTTATCTAAAAAAGATTCAAATATCATTGTTAAGATGATGATTGATAAATGTTTTAATTTATAATACTGAGTTAGAATAATTTTATGATCTTTTTTTTTATTTGTACTTGTTGTTTATTATGGATAATTTGTTTTTGTTGATATATATTTGTTTTGAATAATTTAGAATTATGTTTTTGTTGATTTTGTGGTTATTTTTGTGTATTTTATCATTTTGGTACTTCTCTTAATTAGGTCCATTTAAGCCTTAAAGCCCTATAAAGTCGTGCTGTGGTTTTCAAATAAAAACCCAAATAAAAACAAACCAGCCTGAAATTAATCTGTGTCGCCATCAGCAGAAGAGTATGAAGAAGAACATCAAGAGGAAATGATGCATAATGTTAGGCTGTCAGAAAAACAGAAAGGAAAGCACCCCATAAGAGAAAGCTCTCAACCACCCCTATTTCTTTCTCCTAATAGAAACCAATCTGAACGTAATCTTCCATCCATAAATCCCTAAGAAATGTTTTGCAACCTAGAACGCTCCTAAAGTATGAAAAGTATTTCTCTCAGAATCTCATTGCCACAGGTAAGATAGTTAACTTTGATGTCTTAGAACAAGATAAATGTGATATTAGGGACTAGTTCCCCTTTTAGAATTGGAACACTTTATTTGAAATCAATGAACCTATCTATGATGATTTTGTTAAGATGTTCTATACAAACTTGAAAGAAAATGATGGCGAACTAGAATCCCTTGTGAATGGTACCCTCATCTTTCTCAATGAAACTTTTCTGAAAAGAATTTTGGGTATAAACTTTGAGGGTAACAATGGTTCTTCAAAAACACATGGGCTCCTAATTTTGAAAAACCCTACAATGAAGTTAAAGAGTTTCTAATTGAAAGACCAAATTTATGCTTTGGAAACTCATTTAGAGCACTAGATCTCCCTTTCAAATTTAAGATAACATTAGTTCCACAATCTTGGCTAGAACTAAGTCATTTGATGCCCTGAATATAAGAGAAATGTTTCTTTCGTACTATCTTGTCAAGAAATTAAAAGTAACCCTTTCTACTTGGACTCTAACTTATATGGCTGAAAGTGAAAAAGATCTATATCTCATTGGGGGCCTCCTTTATGGAATGCTCCTCACTAAGGTGTTCAAATATTTCAAAGTTAGGTTGCCACTTATTCATAGAAGGACCAAAATCCCATCTTATACTGCAACCACCTTTGGTCATATGAACTATATCTTAATAGATGGTGAGTGGGTGAGAAAGCTATTAGTGAGTTGGTATACATAGTCATATGTGTCTCTTTTTAACTCTTTGACCAAGGGTAATTCTGTAAATATGTCTATTGCTATTTGCTATTCTTTTCTTTAGTTTTCTGATATATATTTATAAAGGATTTCTTCTGTTGAATATACAAGACAATATTCCCAAAAATATCATGGTATCAGAGCACACAACCTAAGATCACCTTGCCTCCGTCATTGCTAATCCCACATCTTCGGGTGTTACTGAAGTTGTGAATCAAAAGGCATTGCTACCATCATGAACCAGGGGAGAAGATTCTTCTAGTTTACCTTCTGTTTCGCTACTATAGGTGAAGCCACTATTCTGTGTAGATTGTTCTTCCATCGGGGTTCGATAAGGAAGATGACCCATCCTCCATCGACCTCCATGCATTGAAGATTTACCTTCCACTGTCACGTTCGACAAGGAAGGCTAACCCTCCTTTATTAATTGGATTCTGGAACCAAAAACCTATAATATAAATTTTGGGTGTGGACGTTGGAACAGAGAGATGACTTCCTCCTTATTTTTTCCAGGCAACATTTTTTTATCTATCCTCTTTGATCTGGAAGTTTAGTCTCTGTTATGCATTCCTTGAATTGATTTTGCAATTCCTGTTCTAATTTAACTTACTTATTTACTCACCATTTTTTGACATGAAAAAAAGTTTATGGAAGAAATTGAATAAACTTCCTCTGATGTTACACCTCCCTTTATTAAAAAGGGGTCTCATGTAGGAATTGAGAATACCATTGGTGACCTATCCACTGGTATAATAAGGATGAAGACTCAACACCAAAATGCTCTCTAATATATTAGCTATGATCCCCTAATTGCACCAATTGGGGTCAAACTAGATGAAATTAATTACTCTGTATGGTCTCAAATTATTGAAGTGGATATTGTTGGGAGAGACAAATTAGGGTATATCAATGGTGAACTTACTCAAACTGCACCTATGGATCCCAGTTATCAAAAATAGAGAAGTGAAAATGCGATTGTCAAAGGTTGGCTACTAAACTTTATGGACCCCTCCCTAGTTGGCAATTTTGTTCGATTTCCTACTACACAATAGTTATGGGACTGTATTGCCACAACCTTCTTTGATGGTACTGATACTTCACAAATTTATGACTTAAAAATGAGGGTTATGAGAATGAAATAGAATAAGGGACCAATTGAAAAGTATTATAATGTTTTGCAAGGGCTATAAAGAGAGATTAATTTTCGTCGTCTTAACCCAATAAAATATTCTGAAGATATCTAGAAATACAATTTTATTCTTTAAGAAGACAAAGTATATATTTTTCTTGATGGTCTGGATGATAGACTTAATCATATAATAAGTGTTGTCCTGCGGTTTCAACCATTTCCCACGGCTGATCAAGCATATGCTCATGTTAGAAGAGAAGATATCAGATAAACTATAATGTTGGTTGGTACAAAACCAGCTCCAGGAGTTGCTTTGACCTCCAAGGGGCTTAACTGTGGAAAATAGAAAACCTTGACACTTCAGTAAGTCTAGCCTGGATCAACTGATACTGACACTAGGAAATTCAAAGACAAGGCTAACTTGAGGGAAGTGGTTGTACCTACTGTTGGAATCCAAAACATACCTGTGAAACTTACTTCAAATTACATAGGTTCCCTAAATGGTAGGATGAGTTCAAAACAAAGAAACTGAGAGAAAAAGGTACCTGTGGAAACTCAGGAATGGCAGCGATAACCATAGGTAACTCACAGTTCTCCTTCACAAAAAGATATGCAAACCAGCTAGAGTATGACCCTACCCAAGGTAATTGTGGTTATGGGTTACTAAGCACTACCCAAGATGACACTTGTGGGTGGATAGCCGACTTGGGGCAACTGATTTCATTACTTCCTATCATCCTCGGAGAACCAGTATTTTCAATGCGAATTGGGTTAAAAATCTAGTCACTGGGGCTGGAATTGTTTCTAATACTTTACTTGTTCAATCTCTTTCCAACAAGCTTTTGTTTGTGGGACAAGCCACAGAGGAATTGAATTGTTGTGTTCTCATGTATCTTACTTTTTGCTTATTTCAGGACATTCTTACCAAGGAGATCATGGGGCCGTAGTACTAAGAGAGGGGGGTTGTATTATATGGATGACTTTATTTGTGGGAAAGTAAATGTCATGAATCAAACAAGTAGGAAGGAAATACATATTTGGCTTTGACATCAACGGTTAAGACACTCATCCTTTTGTTATATGAAACATTTATTCCCAGACTTATTGGCACATGTTGCTGACTTGAATTTACATTGTGAGACTTGTATTTTGGCAAAGAGCCACCACGTATCATTTCCTATAAGTACTTCTAAATGTGATATTCCTTTTGCATTAATTCACTCTGATGTTTGGTGACCTTTTCCCATCTCTTCACTGTATGGTACTTGTTAGCTTGTGATTTTTGTGGATAATTGTACCCATATGTGTTGGTTATATTTGTTGAAACAGAAAAGTAAAATACTGATTGTGTTCAAATAGTTTCATGCTATGATTACCATCCAATATTCTGCAAAAGTTCATATTCTTTATCTAGATAATGTGGGTGAATATATTAATAGGGAACTCAAGAACTACTTCTAGGTTCATGGTCTCGTCCATGAAACTTCTTGCCCCCACACACCCTAGCAAAATGGTGTGGCTGAATAGAAATACAGGTACATTGCCCGTGCACTTTTGCTTGGTTCACATTTACCTAGTAAATACTAAGACACTGCAGTCACTACAGCTGTTCATCTTATAAACCGGATGCCTTCGGAGGTCCTTGAGTTCCAAACTCCTCTCCAGACTCTATTTCATCATGTCTCATTACTTACAAGTTTGTATATCTCTTCCTGAATTTCTTGGTGTGTAGTGTTTGTCCATATCTACAAAAATCAGGGCACCAAATTTAATCTGTGCTATTCGGTGTGTTTTTGTGAGTTATGTTAATCACCAAAAGGGGTATCACTACTATGATCTAGCCACTAATCAAACATTCACCATCATGGATGTTACCTTTGTGGAATCTAAAATGTTCTTTTCTCCACCTACCTCTAATTCTCCTCTTCAAGGGGAGAAGTAGGATGAAGAGTATAATCTGAAAATACTATGGTACAGCCGAAACTTAAGGATACAATAGAAAACCCCACTGTAAGACCTAAGGACAAAATAGACACTCCTATTATTGTACTTCCCCTCTCTTCAAAATCACCTGAAAGCCCATCTCCTGAGAATATACCTAAGGTAATCCCTCCTCCCACATCTCCTACTAGCAATGAGAATTCTATGAACTACTTACCTTTTAGGCATAATCGTGGGAAACCACCAAATAGATACTCTCTAGCCTTTGAAGAGCGAAGACCCAGATATCTAATTACGCAATATGTGTCTACTCAAAACTTGTCAGACTCTCTCAAGGCCTTTTACCAACACTGTGTCCTTAAATTGTATACCTAACAAGATTGAAAAGTCCTTAAGAGATCCATTGTGGGTAAGTGCAATTAAAGAAGAGAATGAGGCTCTTCGTAAAAATGAAACATGGATTCTCATTTCCTTATCAAAAAGGAAGAAAACAGTTAGATACAAATGTGTGTTCTCCATAAAATATAAGGCAAATGGGTTTATTGAAAGATACAAGGCAAGGTTGGTTGCAAAGGGATATATACAAACATATGGTGTGGACTACCAAGAAACATTCTCACTAGTTGCAAAACTAGATGCTATTAGAATTTTGTTATCTCTTGCAGCTAACTTAGAGTGGCCATTACATCAATTTGATGTGAAGAATGCTTTTTTTCATGTGACCTTGAAGAAGTCTACATAGATGTCACAACGTGACAAATCATAAAAACATAGAGATTTATAAAAAATGAAGTCGCTACCAATTAATTAGGAGGATAATTGGAATCCTTAAAAAAACCCAAAAATTGGCCCTTGAAACTAGATGAAAGGTTCGAAAGTCTAATTACGTGTGGAGAAGGCGTTAGGTACCCCACGATGTCTATCCATAAGGATAGTTACCCTAGATTATTTGTGCTTAAATTTGATGTATTTTAACTATTTTAATTATCCTTTTTTATTAATGTGATGCAAAGATGAAAGACAAAAGAACCAAACCTGATTTACTGTGTAAGTGCCTATGTACCCCTATGGAATCAAGGTCCACGTAGTTCGATATTGTTTTGATGTGTCTAGAGAGGATATATGATCTCATCCCTAAGATAAAAGTGGTTTGGATTTGCCTGGGGTGGATATATGATCTCAACCCTCAGACCATAGTTTTAGACTTACATAGGGAGGATATATGATTTCACCCATAAGGCTAAAGGGGTTTGGATTGCCTAGGGCAGATATATGTTCTCAACCCTTAGGATAAAAGTTTTTTTTTTAAAGATAATGTGAGAGAATAAATATTTATCCAAAATCTTTAGGGGTTAGGGTAATATGGGAGGATATACCTCAACTCCAAGCCTATAAATAAAATAAGATAATATAAAACAATAAATCTTCATATAAAGCTTAAACAGAATGAGAGAATTAATTCTCCACATATTGTTTGTGAAGAATTAAGTCAATAGGAAAAATAAATTTTCACGGAAAGCCTAAGACACTATAGTATAATAATTCTTCATATAATGTTTGGTAAGGAATAATGATATTTGAAATCACCTTTAGAGAAAGAAGGATAAAATCCAAGCTTTATCATTTAAAATCCATGTTTTCTTTCCCTATTTTTGGTCATTGAAACCAAATTTTGGAATTTTGTAATTTATAAAAGTGAGATGTGGGCCTTGTAACAAAAGGTTTTAACTCTATGAATCTCATTTCCACTTAAATACGCATTAAGGTGGGATTTGGGCCTTTGACCTATTTGAAAATTCACATGTTAAAATACAAAATGATCTTTAAATTTGCCATAAAAATATCCATTATTAAGTTATTACTTTTTCTTTTTCTTTTTTATTTTATTTTTTTATTTATTTTTGAATACTTGTGTTATAGAATTCTTTTGATTTTTTTTATTTTTTAAAAAAATTCTTTTAAATTATTTCTTAAAATAAAAATTCTGAAAAAAATAAAAAAAGTGAGAAATTTTATTTAATTATTAAGAGACTGGCCTAATAAATAAGCCAGCTCCCTCATTTCACAGCATCACACAATCTCCTAATTAAATATACAAGTACAAGTTTTTCTTCACCCAAAAATACATAAAACTTAGGAGCAATCCGCAAATTATAGAAACCTGGAATGCTTGAAAATGTTTCTTTTGATTATCTCTGTCGTTGGTTACAACTCAGAATGACACAGCAGCTTCAGCAGGACTGTGGTGGCGCTACCGTTGGAAGGCAAGCTCTAGGTCAGATTCAGATGGAGAATTTCTTGCTTTCATATATTCAACCAAACCAGCAAATATTATGATATTATTAAGGTGCAAGTTTATAGCAGAAACAACATGCAAATGCCTATATGAAAAACATATATAAGCTGCTCTTTTGTATATTGGTATTTTATATTTTCTAATAATTTGATACCTAAGTACTTGATGTTTTAATGTAAGATATATTGAAACTAAAATTAATTATAGTTTAAATCCAAAATTTTAAAAATAAGTGATGAAATTATTTAAATAAAGAATTATTTTAACATGAGTTTGTCAATTTTTAAGAGAAACGTATTATCATATAATGTTTTATAACACCTAAATTTTGATTCAGTGCCAAAGTTTTATGTACTTTTACACATAATATGATAATACCTTGATACCAATGAGAATTTAAGTGCCATATGATACCATGTCAGAATAAATGTCCCAAATAGCACTCAATTATAATTCTTTCTTATTTTAATTAATTATTTTTAATTTAAATATAACAAAATATATTACTTTTTAATATCTTCATAAATACTATGTTCGAAAACAATGTCAAATTAATTTTAATTTTTCTTTCTTTAGTATTATTATGACAATTATTTAAAATACTTGAAAAAATAAAAATTTAATATATAGTTATAGAATAAATAGTACATATAATTTTGGCTTCAATATATGTTTTAAAATTAAATAATAGTATTATTGATATTTTAAAGAATATTCAAGTACATCCTTTTAATTATACTTTTGTTGATATGTGAGTAAAAAAAATAATGACATTATAATTAACTAATATAAATCCTATTATCATTTGTGTAAATATTTAATAAATAATTATTCAAACTATAAGATGACTCTTAAAAATCATTTAAAAGAGAAAGAAAAAGGGTATCTTATAGTATTTAATAGTGATCTTAAATAATAAAAAGGGTATATACCCTTTTTCTTTCTCTTTTAAATGATTTTTAAGAGTGATCTTATAGTTTGAGTAATTATTTATTAAATACTTACGTGAATAATAATAGGATTACATATATTAGTTAATTATAATGTTCCTATTATTATTCATGTAAGTATTTAATAAATAATTACTCAAACTATAAGATCAGTACTCTTAGAAATCATTTAAAAGAGAAAGAAAAAGAAAAAGTATATATATATATAAATATATATATATAAAACTCTTATCACACAATTTAACCCAGTTAGCCAAAGTGGCAGGCTAAATAGGACCATGTTCAACATGCCGGCTCATTTATTTAATATTTTATAATTTTTTGATTGGTAAGTATCTCTATTTGTATAGATTTATTTTGAGAATAAATATTTTTTTTAAAAAAAATAAGTTATTTTTTAAAAAAAAAAAGAGTATTTGTTTTGGCTTCTCCTAAAAAGAGAAGTAAAAAATAAGGAGTTTTTCTCCTTCTGAAAGAAGCCAAAATGAAGGAGAAGTTAATATATGAGAAAAAAATTATTTTATTTTTTGATTCAAAAATCATTTTCAATTACTGCATCTAAACACAAAACTGTTTTGACTTCTATAAAAGGCATTCTTTCAAAAGAATAAGCATAAAAGATCTTTTTTTTTAAGTTCAAATAAACAGGCACAAGCTTCAAAACAATTGAAGGCTTAATTTTTATTTTATTTTTCAAGTTATAATTATAGTTTTCTTGAAATTATTAAATAATTAAAATAAATAAATAATTTTATTTTTACATTTTTTTCTTATGGGCTAATATATCTATTTGTAGTAATGTTTAAAAAATTAAACCCATTATTGAACTGATAACGAGAACTAATTAGAGGTTACTAGTCTATTTGCAAGATGTGAATTAAAAATACTTTTTAATTTTTATATTATATAATAATAATAAATAAATAAATTAATATTTTAATTAATATTTTAATAAACATTAATATACTTGAAATTCTATTAAAAATTTATTTTAATTTTAAAGAATAAAATATAAAATGTGTTGAGATTAAAATTAATATATATATATATATATATATATATATATATAATTAGTTATTTTATTTTTTTAATTTTTAAAACAAAAGTACGACAGAAATAACGTCAAACTTTCAAGTAAACAAGTGAAATTCGTTTCCTCCAACAGCCAATGCAATGAGAGTCTCAGAGCACTTGAAACGCTGGACTACTATACTTAGTAAAAAAAGTAGCCTTTTCTCCTTTTTCATACTGTTATGCTCTGTTTTTGGGATTGTCTCCATTGCTCTTCCAGTGAAACTCCAAAACCAATTACCATTGCATTTAATGCATCTTCTTTCACTTTCCATCACAGCACACAGAAAATCCAAGACCACTTACCATTGCAAAACCGTTTCAAGTTTTCTGCTTTACCTCATCTTCTTTTCTTAATTGATTTTTTGAGTGCTTGTCTGGTACTTTACTTTCATAATGGGTATTTCGTTCTTCTTCAGTTCTTCTTCTTTAAAAACGCTCCTCTTCTTCGTCTTCTTCTTCTTCAACCCATCCCCCTCCCATCGACCCTCTTCTTCTTCTCGCTGATTTCAATCCATAACCATTCAATCGAATCCTTTCCAAAACCCTTAAACCCTCGGTTTCTACGTCCTTGTACTGCCCACACATATTGTTGTGAAAAGCAACTATTTCAAAAGACATCCCACACCCACCTTTCATGGTTTGATATTGCATGTAGTAGTTGGATAACGCAAAGAATGTGGGAATCATTCAATATTTTTGAAATGATTTTCTTCATAAATTATTAAAATATTATATCACTTTTCTATTATTTTCTAACATCATTAATGCATCTCTCTAACCTTTCTAACATTTATTGCAATTTTTTCAATGCTCATCTTTTTCTTTTCCTATATATTTGGCCTTCTATCTTCAAGAAGGAAGGAAGAACAACATATATAAAAACATCCTTAATGAGTATTTTGGTTTTTCTCTTTTTGCTCAAAAGATAACTTCAATACCGTGAGCTCTCTCTTCTTACTAGGTTTATAGTTTATTTTTTGCTGCTTTCTGTCTCTTAATTATTTAGTGCACAACAATTGAAAGATCTGTTGTATCCTAGAAAGATTGTCATCGTTATGTCTTTGCACCAATAGAGACATGGAATAATCCTTTGAAGATAGTATAATACACGCCTCAAACATTTAATTTTTTCTACAGTCTCCATCTATTAATATTTTTCTAACAATATAAAATGATTATTATCTATGGAGACTGTAAACAACAATACTCCACCTACAGTTGATCAACCTTCTGCTTAAGCTATTTCTCATGTTTATGCTAATGCTTATGTACTTGTTCTTCCTTCCTCCTCACACCATGCCAAGCCATTTCCTAAGATCTCAAAAATAGAGATCTTTGATGGCAACAATTTTAGGAGGTGGCAAGAAAGGGTGTTCTCCATCTTAGATGTTTATGAGGTTGCATTTGCTTTGACTGAAACAAAGCCTGAAGCCGAATCTGCCGATGCAAATAAAATAGACCACTGGACCATACAAATAAAGTTTGTAGACATACAGTTATTAGTAATATTTCTAACGAACTATTTGTTGCTAGTATTTTGATTGAAAAATTACCTCAATCATGGAACTATTACAAGTAGAAATTAAAGCATAAAACCAAACAGTTATCTTTGGATGATCTCATTGTGCACATCATCATTAAAGATACAAAACAAAAGGAGCTTCATGCAACCAAAGCTAAGGAGATGGCATCAAAGGCTAATTTGCTGCAAAGTAGCTCAACTTCCTACAACAACAAATTTAATGGTAAAAATAGACACATTCATCTAAAACCTGATATTGTGAAGCAGCTGCAAATATATGAAGTTATATCCATTGATTATGTGAAGTCAGAAGTGAATTTGGCCGATCCCCTAACTAAACCGTTAGAGAGACAATTAATTTTAGAAGCATCGAGGGGAATGGGATTATTGCCAATTTGAGATATCAACTATGATGGTAACCCAACCTATGTGATTGGCGGACCCATGAAATACGTTTATATGGGTAATAACAAATCATTAGTTAATCATGATTAGCACTATAAATTATTTAAATCCCTTCATATGGTGTGTGATTAGTGCTAAATTGCAATGGTAAGTGATGATGAGTTAATTTCTTAATGGTTTTTATATCCCTTATGGGTGGTATACTAGTTGCAGTGTACACTTGATAAAATCACCCACATGAGTGTGGAGTGGGGCCGCTTCTATGAGAACTGTGGCAAAGTCTCTATAGCACTCATGAATACCCAGGCAGGCGCACAACCTATTAGCATAAAATTGCAATGAACAGTAGAAAATTGTGGGGGTGTAAATGTGAATAATGAGAGATTAAATTTACAGCCAAGAGTTTGCGGTTCATAGAAGCTAAAAGCTTCACCATTCACTCTGAAAGTTGTCTTTCATTTATTCTAGGTCTGGTTTATAGTCCATAAGACACTAGATTTAATGCATTTACACTAGTGTTATAAACCTAGCACGAAATTTCTTTCTTAATCTTTTGAAATATGTGGGGGACGATTATGAAAAGCAACTATTTCAAAAGACATATCCCACCTTTTGTGGTTTGATATTTCATGTAGTGGTTGGATAACGTTAAGAAGGTAAGAATCATTCAATATTTCTAAAATGATTTTCTTCACAAATTATTAAAATATTATATCACTTCTCTATTATTTTATGACATCATTAATGAATCTCTCTAACCTTTCTAACATTTATTTTGGAACGGTAATTTTTCCAATGCTCATCTTTTTCTTTTCCTATATATTTGGCCTTTCATCTTCAAGAAGGAAAGAAGAACAATATATATATATATATATATAAACTTCCTTCGTGAGTCTTCTAGTTTTTCTTCTTTTGCTTAGAAGATAATTTCAATACGGTGAACTCTCTTCTTGTTGGGTTTATAGTTTATTTTCTGTTTCCTTCTGTCTTCTGCTTGTTGAGTGCACGATAATTGGAAGGTCTATTGTGGGAGGATTGCCGTTGTTATGTCTTTACACCAATCGATATGCAGAATAATCCTCTAAGGACAGTATAATACACACCTCAGACATTTAATTTTCTCTACAATCTCCATCCATCAATATTTTTCCAACACACATATTGTTATTGAACTCTCAGCTCAACTGAGTGGGGCTTGGATTCCACTGAATGGTTATGCACGGAATCCGGAAGTGGATGAGGGTGGTGGCCATAAGGATTTCGATTTGTTGGTCTGGATACTGTTGTGGCGCTAGTGAAGTGTGCAGCAATGGGATGGGGTAAAGAGGGTGGGCACTTTAAAATGGTACTTGATTTGGTGGAGGAAGTACGGCTATGGTTCAGGTATGTGGAAATTTATTGTTGGAAGCATTGTATTGTTTTGTGCATGGGATGTGCACACCTAAAACTTG